>JAWQRP010004122.1:0-12323 GCA_033557875.1 Quadriops clusia
AATTTTACTAGGATTTTTTGGGGTCCTTCATGCGCTGAGTAAATCCTTGAAATTTTTATTGTTCTAACTTTATTAATAACAAAGTTATTCAAGGTGAACGTCTTAGGTGGCCCACCCTGTATATTATTACTACTACTACTATTATTATTATTACTACTATTATTATTACTACTATTGTTTGCCGCCGCCATGATTTATAGCAGACGATAAGCTTGACAGATTTGGCGAAGCAAAATGTGCAGGTTGCTTGACTGCTATCAGGAGAGCATAAGTACTAGGAGAACTAGAAGTTTCACTTTAACTCTCGTGTGTTGCCTACACGGTGCTCTTAACAAGACACGTCTAAACGTTATTTAACAAACGAATTTCAATAAGGGTTCAGCTCATATTTTTTCAATTATTTTATTCCCGCTCATAATGCGTCGGTCTATGATTGAACATGAAAAATTAGGGAAAACAACATTTGCAAAAATGTCCAAGATGAGCCCTTTTAGAAATGCATGATTCAGTTGTACTTAGCATTGCTTATACCTAAACATAGTTATAGTCGACATTACCTATGGAGTGGTCTTCACTCGACTTTCTCGAATATTTCTAAAGTTACTAGACACGATAAGACACATTCACACTATGATTCAGAACAATTTCTGAATAATTTTGATATTACATACACCTGTGCACATTTAAAAAAATTTTAAAAAAGATCACTTCTGGTTAAGCTACTGTGGTAAAATTTGATATCTGTGAGTTTTTTGATATATCTAAAGTTGCTAGAAAATTTGATAGCAATTTCTTGAAGCAAAATGGCCCTTTACTTGAAAAAGTTACTTTTCCACTTCAGGTAAAGTACCACTTCCAGTTATTCGAATAAACCCAAAAATTGATACAAATTTACTTTTTAGCTAAAATGACTACATACCAAATTTCATTGATCTAGCTCAAGTCGTTTTTGAGTTATCATGTTTATACATATCCACACACACACACACACAGTCAGACACCAAAGCAAAAAAGGACGAAATCGACTCAGAGGCCCTCACACCGTCGAGATTTATCAAAATCTTAAAATTTTTCTTCCGCATGATCACTATACATTTTCTGTGAGAAAGTAAAAAGCTATAAAACACCAACATTATTTTTGAAGTATTTCCATCCTTTGAATAAATGAGTAATGTAAAAAATAAATAGTTTACTGAGATACTCACCCCGGGTAGAACAAATTGATAATATTGCTGACATTGTGGTTAACTACGGGTTTAGGGTGGATGGTAGGCCTGGAATCGCACCAGAAACATTTCTTGGGGTCTTCCAAGTGCGAAACTATGCAGTATCGCTCTTCTCCATGTTTGCCACATGTTGAGGAGGCAGACAGCTGATGCTCTCTTCCTATCAACAAGTTTCCTGTGGCTGGGTAACAGGAACTTTGTTCGCACGGATGTGGCTTTTGAATGTTATAGCCTAATGAAGAAAATTTCAAAATATTAACGCTGCATAGCATCACTTGAACTCTTGCAAGATTGTTAATTACTAGTAAAAATAAATAAAATTAGCTCTTGCTATTATCATTATTATTGTATAGCTATGGTTCCCATTCTTTGAGAAAAAGTACGTTACTTAGTAATAATCTTATCAGTCAGGGAGTCAACAACCAAGCAGAAATTATGGTTAATGAGCCTATTTTAATAATTATTATTTAAATCGTAAAAAAACCAACACCTCAAAGCAAAAAATGATTATTCTACAAGCGTACAAATTTACGTGTTTTTTTGGAATTTATTTTAAATAAATTATGACGATACAAAAGTGTACCATCACAAAAATTTAGCAAAATATTGTAAAATGTACCCCCATATAAACAAAAAGAAAACCAAAGAATCGCACACCACACCATATTCTTTACCAGCTGACCTCTAGGCCTGCTTTGCCATTGTGATGTAAGATCCGTTAAAGGGTGCAATTCCTCTGGGCTGCCGAAATCTGTATCGGGGGGTGGAGACTGATCACCCCTCTGAATATACGCTATTAAGCAAAACATAGGTGCTGCGTCAAAATTTAAATACATATTTACAGAATTGTGTGCATTTTAAACATTATAATCAAATTAACCTTTTACATCCTCCTGAAAAACATCAATTTTCAACTTAAAAAAATCCTGAATAAATAATAAAGTTTCAGAGAATATTGCAAACTACAAAAATTGTAATAAAGTAAGGAAATGTAAACATAATATGAAACTCCCAAAAATGAAAATATTCCAAAATCACCTGGGCACCAAAGGGTTAAAGCTACGTGGCAGGCGTTTGCAAACCTGCTTACAAATCACCAGACGCAACACCCAATCGATTCCGAAGAATTCCGATCGTGATAACATTAGTCGCAGGTACTCTGTCTACGAGTCGAGTCACTTCTTTCAATCTCTCAAACCTTCCCAGAATTTAGTGCATATAAGGCAAAATTTTGAGAAATTCAGTGCTTGTGAGAACAAACGACTTCATCTCTATCAAGCTAGGTACCACAAAAATCTGCTGAGTCGTGCATTTCTGAAATATAACTCCTGGCTTAAGAGTGCTGAGGCGATTTAATAGAACATTCCAGCCACGTAAGCATTCCTATCAACTTTATCACTTTAACTCGATTGCTCCGACCTCGCCTAAATTTTTCGAGGAAAAAGAGCTGCCATCATGACCAGATCACTTAGGCATAACATTTTTGGCCGTTGCTTTTACAAAATTTTAATGTTTCTTCGGAACCTGATCTTCCAATCGAACATTACCCCGGCTTTTGCTCCGGATGATTTGCAAGCAGCCATCAAAATACCCACCAAACCACTAGACCACTGCCCAGCAGGCTTCTTGTACCTAACAGCGGGATTGGGAAACATGGGCAACACTTGCTTCTTGAACAGCACCCTGTACATGCTCCGGTTCACGCCCAACTTCGTCCACAATGTCCACCACCTCATGGAAGACTTCAGAGATTTAAAGATCTGGCACCTTCAAAATAACCCCGAGGGGGCCTTCATTGGCGGCACCACGAACAAAAAGTCGTTGGCCACTGTCCAAAAGCTACATGATCTCTTCAAGGGGCTCTGCGTGTTCGAAAGCACCAACACATCTGAACCCTACCAACCGGTTGCATTCCTCTCAGCCGTTCGAGACCTCAATGGGATATTCAAAATCAACAGCCAACAGGACGCCCACGAGTTGTTCATATGTGTTCTGAATGCCATCAAGGCGTCTTGCAACGTCGTAGAAGTTCTAACGCAACACAAGCAACTCATCGAAAGCGAACGCCCCAACCGAAACCTGTTCAGCAAAATAAGAAGTTGGACAAGAGGTAACTTACCCCCCCTCCCCCCTGTCTACCCATGCAACCGAGCCGGGGATTTGAACTGTGAGTTCAAAATGATATCCATCACAAAAATGATCTGCTTGTTATGCAATCGCCGCTTGCAGTATGAAGAAGTGTGCTATGATTTACAAATCGCCGTGCATAAAGTCGATGAGACTAAAACCCCAGATGAAATCTACAAGAACGCATGTGTTACCCGGGAAATTTTGAGCGGAAAGAACAAGTACATGTGCGAGCAATGCGGAATATTGACCGATGCCCGCCGAGAAGTCTGGTACAAAAGTTTACCCAAGATCCTCATCATCCAAATGAAACGATTCACAACTTCGTTTCCATTCACCACCTACAGGAAGATCACGAGTTTCTTTGTTACACCTATGAAACTGGCATGTTTCTGCAATTCATGCCTTGAAGCGAAAGCCAAGAAGCTACCCGTTGACCATCACTACGAACTCTGCTGTGTCATAATGCACGTGGGAGAAACGATGACTTCAGGCCATTACATGTCTTACGTCCGATTGTCACATGATGAATTGCTCAAGATGGAGAACTTGGACTGCGTGAAAACCTGTTGCGAGATCAAGGTGAACAAGCAAATTTTGGAGAAGCTACTGAGCAGCAAGAAGAAGGACGAGACTGAAAAGTTGAAGAGTAATATATGGCTGGAGTGCGACGATGACCATATTACCCCGATCACAGAGAATCACATGACCCATAAGTTGGGGAAGCGTCAGTATAATAGCGCCACTCCCTACTTGGTGCTTTATATTAGGGTTGAGACACCTTTGGATATTGATTGAAAAAATGTTCGATTAAAAATGGTTTGCTTGAAATTTTTTTATTTAGTTTGGTTAAAAATTTTTTTTGCTTAAAATTGTAATATATTTTTGCAAAAATTTTTAACATATTTTTTCGGTTAACTTAATCAATACCAAATTTTTTTGAATCACATTTTAATTTAATTCTTTAACTCTAAATTTTCGGTTGATAAATTTGTTATTTTTTTGCTTAAATATTTTTAATGTTTTTGTTTTGTTGTTTCCAAATTGTTTAATTTAATTGTTTATTTAAAAAAATAAGGTCAACTGGGCTAAGTGCGTTTTTGGGGTAGTTCAGTTTTTGGGGTAAGTGCAGCAAGTGATTTTTTGGAATCTTTGTTTCCAGTTATTGATATAACTAGGAACTAAAGTTTTCATTAGTATCGAGAACTACTTTTAGCACCCATAATCAGTTATTTATTGGATTATGACGGAACGTTGGTGAGTCATTAGTTTCATCACTCAAAACAAACTGAGTTTTGTAATTTGACACCGTGCATTTTAAATTTGTGTATCAGCTACCACAGTTTGGAACTTCTTCAAAATGTTTTATTACTGTCATTATTGAGTTATTCAGTATTTTAATTTATTACTTGAAGGAAAAAAACGCACTTACCTCATCTATTTTTATAGTACGGGGTAAGTGCGACTGTGTTTTTTCTACCAATGAGTCCCACTTGGACTCTATTTTTAAATACAGAAGAAAAATGATTTAGAAATTACGTAATACATATGAAAAAATATGTTTTTGGGACTTGTCAAAAATGTTCCCTATGTGAGAAAGCACTTTTACGTCGAACCTCCTCATTACTAATTTCATTAAAGTTTACGTTACAAAAGTTTATGCAAACTTATTGCTGTACTATTTGTAACTCATTCTGTGCCTGGTCTCCATTGAAAAAATATAAAAATTGCTATTTTTGAACTTCATGACGCACTTATCCCAGTTCAGAGATAAGTGTGTCATAGGTACACTACAAAAATGAAATGAAGTTTTACCAGTTGTGGAAGTTATTCTGATAACCAAAATTCATGAAACACATAAAAAATGACCATAGTTACTATAAAAATGATCAAAGTTCTAAACTTTTTATTTATTTGGTTCTCATATAATGCCAAAGTTGAATTTGTTAAAAATTAGCCGCACTTACCCCAGTTGACCTTACATTTTTCTTTGTTAAAAATCTTTTAGTTAGTTTTTTAATTTAAAAATTTTTAATAGATACAATTTTCCAGATTAATTTTTAAAATTAATTTTTCCTATTAATAACTCATTAATTTTTTGTAAAAAACTATTATTTTTCGTTTCTCAACACTTTTTAATGAATTGTTTTCACATAAACGTTTTAATACAACTGTTTGAGTAACTTTTCAATAATTTTTTTACGTATCTATTTAATTCATTCTTTGTTTTGATAATCTTTAGTTTGGTTTATTTACATTTTACTTGTTTACAACTTAATTTCTTTCTTTAAAACTTGATTTTTTTTGTTTGAAACTTTTAATTTTTTTACTCGACACGTTTGAATTAAGTTTTTTCACTTAAAAACTCTAATTAATTTTTTGTTTAATAATCTTCAAATTTTTCTTTAAAACTTATTATTGTGTTTAATGTTTCAATTTATATTTAGAACTGACTTTTGTTTAAAACTCGATTTTTTGTTTAAAACTTGATTTTTTTGTTTAAAACTTGATTTTTTTTTGTTTAAAACTTAATTTTTTATTTTAAACTTAATCTGTTTTGTTAATATTTTAATTTTTAATGAAATTTTTTCCTTTAAAAACTTTAATATAATTTTTTGTGTAACTTTTTAATGTAAACCTTGATCATTAATTTTTTGGGTTTAAATTTTTTTAAATATTTTCGTTTATAGATTTTTAAACAAAATGTCTTCATATAAACATGTTTGATCCGTGATTGTCATTTAAAAAAATATGAAGCTAAATTTTCAAACTAAAGTAATTGTTTCTTCTGAATGTTCGTATTGAAATAATCTTAATCTGAATTTTTGTATTAAAGTAATTTTGATGTTAATTTTCGTAATGAAATAGTTTTAATCTAAATTTTCGTATTAAAATAATTTTCTTCTGAATTTTCAAATTAGAATAATTTTAATCTGATTTTTCGCATTGAAATTTTATCTGAAGTATTTTGTTTAAACAGTTTTTCGTTGTTAAATGTTTTATTTCAAAATATTAGGACATAAGTTATTTCATAGTAATAATGTTTATTACAAAACATTTACAAACAAATTTGTTTTACTATATAGTTGTTAAATTTAAAATTTTTAAAAAATAATTTTTGTTATAACATTATTAATTTCAAAACTTTCAAAAAAGATTTTTTTCTTAGATATTCATAACATAATAATATTATGAAGTAGATACTTTTCCAAATTTTCCCAAACAAATTTGTTTTATTATATAAGTATTAATTTAATTAAAAAAAATTTAAACATAAAAAAATACGTTTACTAATTTAATTTAAAAAAAAATAATATTTACTAATTCAAAATATGTGATAGTCCATAGGAAATGAGACCAAATCTTTAGGGAAAATTTGGTCCCTTTTCCCATGGACGGTGACATTTGTTTTTGTTATACATGTTTATACATTAGAGCTATTTTATATATATATATTTATATATGTATTTCTTCAGATAATATAGTGCACGTCAAATGATGCTTACAAAGAGATAGAGTATTCTACAAGAGTCGTTTTAACGAGTAGCAGATATCGAGTCTGCTGTGTGTTTGCTCGCTCAGAACGACTTTGTACAGTGCTTTAACTCTGTCGACGTCATTTTAAGTGTAGATGACTGTACATCTTTTGTACCATTAATCTGATTCAAATTCTCTTCTCTACATGGATTCATCAACTTTATCTCTTTGGAGTCGTTTTCTTTTTTGTCTTCCCACAGGACTTGACTGCTATTTTGTTTATCCATCTACTAACATATACGAATCACAATAGTTGATCCTTTTGACAACTATCTCGTAAACATTTTGTAAAGCTGTGAATGCGAAATGTACTACTCAAAGTTTTGCCGTTTGCTCTCTTCCCATCGTTTATTATTTGATAGTTTCCACATTTATTTTTTTTATTTAGTTATCTTCTAATTTCTAGTCGAGATTTCTCTGGTAGTTCTCTTATTGACTGCACTTGTAGAATGTTGATTTTCAGTTTCTTTGTTTTGGTTTCCTTGTATTGGTTTCTTTATTTGAGTCTCTTTGTATTAATTTCTTTATTTTGCTTTCTTTTTGTTGTTTTCTTTATGTTGTTTTTTTGTGTTGTTTTCTTTATGTTGTTTTTTTTGTGTTGTTTTCTTTATGTTGTTTTTTTTGTGTTGTTTTCTTTATGTTGTTTTCTTTATGTTGCTTTCTTTATTTTAGTTCCTTCGCTTCTGTTACTTTCGGAGTCTCACGACTCTGGTTTAGGTTTCTTTTGCAGTAAATTCCATGAGAATTCCATTTCTGCTTATAGTATTAATTCATGATCACTACTGCACTCAGTTACTGTTTGTACTCTTATGAAAGATTCCTGTCATAGATTCTTCTTTTCACTATTATCTCTCTATAGATTTATATATTCTATTATAGATTTCACGTTTAATTTTTTTCTTGTATACCACTAACCTTGTGTAGGTAAAAAACTTTTTGTACTAAAGAAATTAAATGTGTAATTGTAGAAATGTCATAGTATTGAATAGTAATGTACCATTTAAATGTAGGTTTTAATTTTAAGATAACAAAATTCTTCTTTAAAAAATCGTTTTAGGCTTAAAATGCACACAATTGTAAAGTTATTTACAAATATTGTACGTTGTGTATGTAGCAAATTGTAGTTTTGGAAATAAATTGGGTACTTACTTCTTGTGTTGTTGTATAAAAAATTTCTGGCATGTGAGTATTGGCAATTTACAACTAAACTATCTGCAAAGAAAGAAATATTTGAATTAATATTTAATCATGATTTAATTTCAGTTAATGTAATTTAATTTTAAACTATTTAATTTCATATAATTTAACTTTGCACAATTTAGTTTTATTCAATTTAATTTTAAAAATATTTAATTTTAAAAATATTTAATTTTAAAAATAGTTAATTTTAAAAATATTTAATTATAAAAATAGTTAATTTTCAAATTATTTAATTTTAAAAATATTTAATTTAAAAAAAATTTAATTTTAAAAAAATTTAATTTTAAAAAAATTTAATTTTAAAAAAATTTAATTTTAAAAATATAAAACTTTAAAAATAATTAATTTTATACACATTTATTTTATAAAATTTAATTTTAAACAATTTAATTTCATTCAATGTAATTTGATTAAAAGCAAAAATGAATTAAAAGACAACTTACGAAAACTTATAAATACTGCAACTATAGCTACTCTCCACGTTATGTCCGCCTCCATGGCGATCGAACTCCGCTCTCAGTCTTTCAGCACCTTAAAATTAAAATTAAATAAATAAATGGTAAATAAGTGATTTTAAATAGCGCGCGCGAGTGACATCAATTTGCTTCTAGTAAGCAATCTGTTGTAGATGTCGCTGCTCTCGAGAAGCATCCATAGCAATCGCGATCTATTTTTAAATGCGCATACAAGCATGACAACGGCATATGGCCTTAGGGCGTGCTTACACGAGACTCGGTTCACAGGGGGGTTAAGTGCCGGTTAACAGGGGCACCAAGAGCCCTAGTTTGGCGCAGGAAAGCTACGATTTTATTATCTTATTTAATTATTTGCACAAGTTGCACTTGTCAAATTTGTTCGTTTCCCTTCTTTTGAATAATATTTGAGATCTACATAGATTAGAATGTTTGCGGACGGATGTGCATACACGTACGCAAGTGAATGAATAATTCTGGAAAAAACATTGTTTCAGATTCCTAATTATATAATAATATACTAATAACAGTAATAATAATTATACTAATGTATTAATAGTAGTATTATAGTAGTAATATACGTACTAATAGTAATAATAATGTTCCAGTAATAAATTAGTTTTTCAAATAGGACCCAAGAGATGGTAAAAAGAGCGTTTTATCGCGTATTCATGCGTATCGGCAAAATAGACCGGAAACTTAACTCATGAATAAATTGAGTGTTAATAATTCGTTTTTGCAATTATTTTTTAAATTTATTGATATGTATATCTTTTTATATTAAAATTTAATAAATGAAGAAAACTGATTAAATAATGATAAAAATACATACCAATTAAAGTAAAATATTTTTCTGGCGGATTTAGGGTGGTAGTTTTGCAAATTATTCAAATTTAGCGCGCGCAATCTAGCGAATCAGCGCCCGGTTGCGTTTTGACAGTTCCGAATGGTGTCTGTTGTGTTTTGCAAATTTTCTTAATTTTTGATAATTTGAAGCAAGAAGACGTGTTAGTGGCCCATTTTGGTATATCTTCGGTGATGTGACAGTAGTTATTATTATAATAATAGTTATTATTATAATAACTACTTGTGACAATACCTCCTATCTATTTTAGCATGAAAATTAATTCTTTGGTTTATTCTGTCTGTTTTTTGATATCTGCTGCAAAGTCACGTTATTGTAGTTAGGAAATATAGTCACATCACCGTCGACATATTCTTTCAGATTTTCTGTAAAAAGATAATGATTCACGTTTGTACATGGGCTATTGCCATTTAGTTGAGCATTCAGGATTAGATAGTTTAACGGTTTTTTATTTATTTAAACGATAGTAAAGTGTTAGGAAAAACGATTAACCAAATATAAGGTAATTATTCGCATTGGAAAGTTGTTTAAATAAATAATGAAATACATATATAAACTATCGAACGAATGTGAAATGCGCATGCGCAATAGTACTGCGCTTGCGCATTTCACTTGAGTTTCCGGTTTTGTTTATTAAAATGTTTATTTAAACAACTTTAGAATGCGAATTTTTACCTCTTATTTTGGTAATCGCTTTTTTTAACACTATACCATCGTTTAAATAAATAAAAACAAACTCTACTCTAAGTACCTAATTCAAAAGCTAGTTTTGGCTATTCCACAGAACTGTGGTTATTCTTATAGGTAGGCCACTTATACATATGGATAGTACGTGTTATCGAAGCGCCACCTATCGAGATAACACGGCGACTGGATATGTCTTATGCAGTAATTGGTTTCATGTTCCAAAAAGGCTGTTATAGATATAGGCGATTCAATTTTAGCTTCGGGAAGCAGTTCGCGGCGCTTTATCTTGTTTAGCGACTCTCTGGGAAAGATTTCGAGGAAGCCGTGTCTTTTTTCATACTTACGACATTTTACACGCAGGATATGATATTATCCAAACCTCATTGGTGTTATTACAGTCTTTATAGTGTCACTGTCTTTATAGTGTCACAGTCTTTATAGTGCCACAGTTTTTATAGAGTCAGAGTCTTTATAGTGTCACAGTCTTTATAGTGTCACAGTCTTTATAGTGTCACAGTCTTTATAGTGTCACAGTTTTTATAGAGTCAGAGTCTTTATAGTGTCACAGTCTTTATAGTGTCACAGTCTTTATAGTGTCACAGTCTTTATAGAGTCACAGTCTTTATAGTCACAGTCTTTACTATTGTATCACAGTCTTTATTAGACTTGTAGCCTTTACTAGTAGATATCAGTCTTTACTACTACATTTGTATATAGTCTTCACTTGACTAGTACATACATTAGTCTATACTATTATTACATTGTATGTGCTATTATTATGTATTACGAGTTTTTTTTTGTTCTGGACACTAACCATGCGCTCATACGACCGATGCTGAATTATTTGAAGACAAGAAATTTTTATAAATTTGAAGTTAAGACCCTAACTAATTATAGCCTGCCTGTCGAATACATGTTAAAGGGGCGCATAAAACCATGGTCACAAGATGGAATATTTCAGAATTTATTACGAGTTAAAATTATTGTTTTTTTTGTGCAAAATTCTTATTACGTCTGTCATTAGCATGAATATACGAGGGCAATATCGTAATATATTTGGCTCAAGAGTATATTGCATACCTATGTTTGCAGATTTATTGAATTCATTATTGCCCCTTTTTGGATTACAAGAAATTGGTAATAACTAATAATGGGAATAGTAGTAATGATAAGACTGTTAGTAATAATAAGACTACTAGTAATAATAAGACTACTAGTAATAATAAGACTGCTAGTAATAATATGACTACTAGTAATAATAAGACTACTAGTAATAATATGACTACTAGTAATAATATGACTACTAGTAATAATATGACAAGTAGCAATAATATAGCTACTGACTAATAATAAGACTAGTATGGTAATAATATGACAAGTAACAATAATATAGCTAGTGAGTAACAATAATATAGCTAGTGAGTAACAATAAGAATAGAACTGATAATTATAACGCAACATTTAACCGGAAACGTACACACGCAAAATCACAATTCAGTCAGAATCCGATATTTTGTTTGTTTGCTTGCATTAGATACTCAATTTTCTTCCAAGAATGAGTGTCATTACGAAACAATTTTCACGTCTATTAACTTTTCGATGACTCTGCGGCAACATTAATAAAACAAAAAAATTGCATTTGTTAGGTGTACATATTCAATTATTTGTTAGTAACACGGAAAAAATCCATTGTTGCATTTTTTGTGAATGAACCGCTTTAAGTCGACGGGTCCAACGCAATAGTTTACTTTAAATTATGTCGCGGTGACATCATTCAGCTTTATCTGAACTGCTCCATTGGAGATTACAAGATTAAACAATTCATTGAATTGTTGGATACAGAACCTTGCCCTTGCATCAAGATTTAATGTACTGGGGCCTTTTTTAAAATTTCGGCCATTTAGTGGGCCTAAGATAAATATCCACTATGTATATTCACTATGTATATTCACTATGTATATTCACTATGTATATTCACTATGTATATCCGCTATGTATATCCACCATGTATATCCACCATGTATATCCATCATGTATATCCACCATGTATATCCACCATGTATATCCACTATGTATATCCACTATATATACAGGGTGGGCCACCTAAGACGTTCACCTTGAATAACTTTGTTATTAATAAAGTTAGAACAATAAAAATTTCAAGGATTTACTCAGCGCATGAAGGACCCCAAAAAATCCTAGTAAAAT
>JAWQRP010004123.1:0-12322 GCA_033557875.1 Quadriops clusia
ATTCATATATTCTAATACAATAACAATTTTTAGGCTACATTTTTATAAAGGGCTAAATGGACTCCAATGAGCGAAACAACGTTATTAAGGTTTCATACGTAATTTGTTTTTTATTGTTGAACAAGCTAGCTTTCGCCCTGACTTTCGGGCATCTTCAGGCCTAACAATTTAGAAATCAACTCATAAATTCATAGATTATACAATAAAATAAGAAGAAATTTTAAAAAACCAATAACAATACAATTTATTTATTTTAAGCGCCATTTATATTTCTGCATGTATCATGCAATTATATGTAGATACTGTAATTCTGAAGAGGCTTATTAAAAACAAGCGAACGGTGGATTTGAGAGGGGCTCGAAGGTGAATAGCGTGCTTACATCAGAAGTGTTGACAATGCCACAACGCAGCAATGTCCACACGGTCTACTAAGAGCCTAATAGTCTCTCTGAACCTTACTGCATTGTGACAGATTTATGCACGTTATGAACAGGACAAAGGATTTGAAAGCGAGGCGAAACCGGTAAGGCGCTCTGACCACAGCTCTGAGATTCGAAGCCATTGGATTGTGACTGATGGGGGGACTATGCCTCGAGGCGGTGTCTATATTTTAAAGAGTTTAGCTGTACAAAGACTTTCGTGGCCGCAATAAATTTTAATAATAATTAAATCCGAAAAAATTCTACATTTTATTCTCTTTATTTTATTATATTTGTTATTGTCCTTATTATATTATTAAATTTAAAGTTATTGCTACATGTTTAGTGAGTATTAATGAAATTGAAAAGTTAAAGGAACAGCATAATTTAAAATTTATTAAAACAAATTATAAATTCTCGTTTTAAAGCTACGTAAAACAAAATAACATTATATTCTAATAGCTATATGTGAAACGAAAAATTTATTAGCATCGTCCTGCGGTTGACAATGAATTGCTCACATACGTGATTTGAGTTCCAACGTAAAGCAATAACTCGACATACACGTTCCGATAATTGCCTATGTTCGAGGTGACAAAAGGGAAAAAGTTGAATTATGCCCTTTTGTGAAGCGCAAAAATCAAAAGTATGTTTTGGAAAAGTCCACTAATTCCGTTTTGCTAGTTTAAGAGATACACTTCTTTTGAAGATAAATTGAATTATATGGTTTTGTCATAAAATTTTAGTAAAATAACGAGAAATAAATGGACATATTGCCTTTTGGTTTTAAAATTTATCAACTTATGCCCTTTTGTCACTGAAAATCTTGCTTATTTACAGGAATTAAATTATAATCTTTTGGTCGACGATAGAGTTCGATATTTTGAATAAGATGGTGCAATTATCTCATTTTAACCAAAAATCGAGTTATGCCCTTTTGACTTCCTGCCACATATTATGTGGTTTGATATACGGTTATGTTACAGTAGATAGTAGCTAAAAGTTTGAAACTAAGCTAAAGAAACCTTTAGTGTCTTAATAGCTTTAGGTTTCTTTCTTTCTTATTTTCTTGAACCTAGTTTGTAATATAAAATTGCAACTAAAGTGACAAACAAAATAAAACCAAACAACAAATAAAATACAAAAACGAATTCGATCTGTAAATGACAGTAATTTGGCACAAGGTCGTTCCTTAAGGAAGACCAATAGAAACTGTCCTAGTGGCGCAATTTACTCTCAAGTTTCAAGCTTTCCTATCTCGAAATGAATTAATCCAAACTCAGTACAGTTGAGTCATTTGTTTCCAACACAACGTTTTAATGGTATTCGCGTTTTAGGCATTAGTATTCCCGGGGGAGGAGAGGAATAAAAAGAAGGGCCGCGTAATCCTCCGCCACTGTAATTCATTTCCATCAATTTTTTCCGCATTGGATTGACGAAAGCCGTTCATAAATTCATGCAACACTCATACACTCGAGTTGATGGATGGCGTCCCGTCCGCCGCCACCGCCGTCGCTACGCCGGTCATTAGCATATATTTTAATTTAAATTAGGCCTTAGGACTTCACTCGCGATAACTTCGGGGTTTAATTACGCGGAAGGAAAAATCGTTAGGGGACGAGGAAAAGTTGGCTTTGACAAACCACCGTATAGAAAAGTGCGTTTGTATACCACTCGGGAAAGGGGTGGAGGAAAAGCACTTTCATTGAAAAAAAGAAAGTTAATGAAAAAAATAATTAATGGAAAAATAATTAATGAAAAAAATAATTAATGAAAAAAATAATTACTGAAAAAAATTTATAAAAAAAATAATTACTGAAGAAATAATAATAAAAAGAATAATTACTAAAAAAAAATTAATGAAAAGAATAATTATTGAAAAAAAATTAATAAAAAAAAAATTACTGGAAAAAAATTAATAAAAAAAAAATTACTGAAAAAAAATTAATAAAAAAAAATTACTGAAAAAAATGAATAAAAAATAATTAAAAAAGGATAATAAAAACTAATTAAAAAGGAATAATAAAGAAGAAAATAATAAGGTGTGCAAAAGGGACCAAAAAGGCGTAGTTCCCACGCGAATTTATTTCAATATATTCTACCTATTCACGAGGAAACTGTTTTTGGAATTTAAAATGTCAAGTCCATAATTACGAAATGTAATTGGTTCACGACACTTCTTGACATTATTTTACCTAACTTTTTGCAGAAATTTCTCATTGTGAATTTTATTTATTCAATGTACCGCGTTTTAATAGATCTGAAAATTTCTCAACTGCCACAGCCTTTAGAAATTTGAAACTTTCCAAAAATGCCCATGTTTTATCGGTGATAGGTAAAAATGCAGGTAATTTAAAACAATAGAGTTCGTGTGCGTCTCTTTGAAATAACGGCGCATTAAATTAACAGATCGCTATACTTACGGACGAGTGCGAACGCTGGCGTTAGAATTTAAAGCATTTCGCACTTTATTTCAAGCATAATTTAACAGAAATATTTTTGTGGGAATAGCTACGCTCATTTTTATCAAAGGCACAATGGGATGACAACTGAATTTTTAAATTGCCGCGCGCGTTAATAATAATAAGCTCGCCTGTGACAGGAATTCCTTTCATTTCGCCGTTTTATTTTTCATTTTAATATTTTATTTTTCTTTGGGGTAAATATTGCATTTCGAGAGTGTTGCGGCGGCGCCATATATAAAAAAATCGCCTAATGGGGTGTCTTCTCGGTTCCGACAGTTCCTCCTTCGTTTACTGATGAAATAAACTCGAGTTAAAAAAACAGTTGCGAATGTGACCCGGGATGGTAGGCGCGCGGGGGAATGGGGTAGAGAAGACGACGATAAGAGAAGGCGACGGTAAGAGAAGGCAACGGTAAGAGAAAGCGACGGTAACAGAAGAGGACGCACGGTGTTATATTACATTAACCTAGGTGGACAAAAGTCATATCTAGATTTCCAAAAATGGGCAATGAACTAAGGTAAACAAGACCTTCAAACATGCTATTCCAAGAGTTATTATAGAATAAAAATTGAAACACTGACATTTTTTTATTAAATATTGTATTATTTGTTTAATAAAAATATACTCTGAATTATTTACTTTAGAATATCTGATCTATGATTATCGGCCTGATTCATGTCAAGTGATATAGACAATCTGGAAAATTCTTAAAAGAAATGAAGTTGAACAAGAAAATATGTTCATTATATTTATTCCGAATCAGAAGATCCCACGTTTAGAAGTTCCTTATATTTCATCAAAAAGTTTTCGTTCTAAGTTTTATTTGAACTTCCTTTTTTTTAAATTTTACTAGGTATTTTAAATTCAAACATTTTTTCAATAACCAATTCGAACAATTGATTCAATAACTAATTCATTCAATAACCAATTCAAACAATTCATTCACTAACCAATTCAAACAATTCATTCAATAACCAATTCAAACAATTCATTTACTAACCAATTCAAATAATTCATTCAATAACCATATTCCATATTTTGCAACAACAAATTCAAACCAATCTATTGGAATTGTCACACCAACGTTCAGGTACTGCAAAGTTAATTAATCAAGAATATTTTCAACAAATAACATCTGTTGGGTAGTTCGGTTGCTTTGCTCGCGAGAAAATAGAGTTTTCATAGCTATTTTGACGTTTATTTTGTTTCTTTCGGGATAGCGGATTGGAGTGAGTACTACCCTGTCCTTTATCCACTTCAATCAATCCTATAATGTCCACGAACCAATCCGAAGGAGAACGATACGAGACGTGGTCGATTACACGTCGAGTGCGTCAGGGCATAGCAAATTAGCGAGAAAAGAAGAAGGGTGTGCGAGGGCACCATAGCGAGAAAATTGATACGGCAAGTGTGCGAGTACACATATGCGAGTTCGTATACTTATTGCTCGAGAGTACAATGCTTACATAACAAAATGTGTAGTGTGCGCGAGAGCATTAGATATGTTCCGAATTGTAAGTCGCATCTTCCCTGTTGACGAGAACGAAAAAAGTGCACGAAGGCGTAAAGATCATCGTGAAGACGAGAGTAGTACCGACCAAATAGCATTAGTAGAACAATTCGCAATTCAATTCTATCACAATCAAAAGGTTACTCACTTCCTTACCAATTAAAGGGTAAAGTGCAGTTCAATAAAACCAAATGAATCATTCAAGTTGTCTCAAATCATCAACGCGGGGACACGCCTCTTTCGTTCTGTTTACCTCTTCCTGGACCAATAAACACCTGGACGATGACGTTGATACCTAGTGTACTCGTAATGATTACGGTATACCGTGTAAATTTAAATGACGAGGTAACTGATTATTAACGGCTTACTACCTGAGGTCAATTTGGTGCCTGAGGTCAATTTGATATTGAATCCTTTGGTATACAGATACGCAACTATTAATTATTCTGAGGGTTTACACGGTACACTAAATTGCGTTGCGTATAGAATAGCAACATTCGGATTTCCCAGTATTTCTTAATCCCAAATTTACGAAGCTAAAGAATGAAAAAGGTCTTTCCTAGTATCAGAACCATTCAATTATTCACTTAAATGAAAATAAAATAATTAAATGGAAATCACATTAAAATCAGTAATAAACTTCTTAATTAAGTAAGAGGAGGGGATGGTAAGAGGAAGGGAATGTATGAGAAAGGGAATGTAAGAGGAAGGGAAGGTAAGAGGAAAGGTTGATAAGAGGAAAGTTAGATAAGAGGAAACGTAGATAAGAGGAAACGTAGATAAGAGGAAACGTAGATAAGAGGAAATGTAGATAAGAGGAAAGGTAGATAAGAGGAAAGGTTGATAAGAGGAAAGGTAGATAAGAGGAAAGGTAGATAAGAGGAAATGTAGATAAGAGGAAAGGTAGATAAGAGGAAAGGTTGATAAGAGGAAAGGTAGATAAGAGGAAAGGTAGATAAGAGGAAACGTAGATAAGAGGAAACGTAGATAAGAGGAAAGGTTGATAAGAGGAAAGGTAGATAAGAGGAAAGGTAGATAAGAGGAAACGTAGATAAGAGGAAATGTAGATAAGAGGAAAGGTTGATAAGAGGAAAGGTAGATAAGAGGAAAGGTAGATAAGAGGAAACGTAGATAAGAGGAAACGTAGATAAGAGGAAACGTAGATAAGAGGAAATGTAGATAAGATTAAAAGTAGATAAGAGGAAAGGTTGATAAGAGGAAAGGTAGATAAGAGGAAACGTAGATAAGAGGAAACGTAGATAAGAGGAAATATAGATAAGAGGAAAGGTAGATAAGAGGAAAGGTTGATAAGAGGAAAGGTAGATAAGAGGAAACGTAGATAAGAGGAAACGTAGATAAGAGGAAACGTAGATAAGAGGAAATGTAGATAGAGGAAAAGTAGAAAAGAGGAAAGGTTGATAAGAGGAAAGGTAGATAAGAGGAAACGTAGATAAGAGGAAACGTAGATAAGAGGAAACGTAGATAAGAGGAAATGTAGATAAGAGGAAAGGTAGATAAGAGGAAACGTAGATAAGAGGAAACGTAGATAAGAGGAAATGTAGATAAGAGGAAAGGTAGATAAGAGGAAACGTAGATAACAGGAAATGTAGATAAGAGGAAAGGTAGATAAGAGGAAAGGTTGATAAGAGGAAAGGTAGATAAGAGGAAAGGTAGATAAGAGGAAACGTAGATAAGAGGAAATGTAGATAAGAGGAAAGGTAGATAAGAGGAAAGGTAGATAAGAGGAAAGGTAGATAAAAGGAAAGGTAGATAAGAGGAAAGGTAGGTAAGAGGTGGGGAAGGTAAGACGAGGGAAGGTAAGAGAAGTGATAGGTAAGAGGAGAGAAGGACAAGAGAAGGGGAAGGTAGGAGAAAGGGGAAGGTACATAGGAAGGGACGGTAAGAGAATGGAAAGGTAATAGAAGGAGAAGATAAGAGGAGCGAAAAATAAGAGAAGGGGAAGT
The DNA here is from genome assembly GCA_033557875.1 of Quadriops clusia. NCBI lineage: Eukaryota > Metazoa > Arthropoda > Insecta > Coleoptera > Hydrophilidae > Quadriops > Quadriops clusia. Next base: position 6,359 of record JAWQRP010004123.1, read on the forward strand.
AAACTTTAGGGGCTGAGAGAGTAGGTGGGGTAGGGAGTATGAGAGGAGGTGGATGCAGGAGGTGCCAACCCTGCGACCGTCGCAAAACATTGTAAATTTAAACAGCGACGGCGTGTCGTAAAACGCGGAAGTTAAATATTTGTGAAGAACTAATTTTAACACTAACAACGCCCCGCAGGTCCGGCAGGCGGGCCTAAAGTATAAATTACCGCAGATTATTCAGTTTAGCATGCTAATATTCCTAACCCCAACTAAAATACATAGTTGAGTCGAGTCGGTGCGAATCTATTTGCCGCTTCGCAGTTCTCTCAGCCCTCCCTTATAGGGTATTCCGGCATAACCCTTCGCTGGGTTGCTTTGTTGGGGTACAGATGTGAAATCTTTCATGCAGTAGGGACACCCTGTACAGCGGCACGTCAGATCGGCCCTAATTTTAGTTTTACCCCGGTATCATTTGAGCTTTGCTCAAATTTTACTCATGCAGAGGTTCGCATCGATCCCATCTTGTCTCAACTTCATGTTCCTACCTTTTAGTTCGTTTTGTTTCCTGCTGCTTCATTTCGTTTCCTTTTGCTTCATTTCCTATCTTTTCGTATAGTTTCGCTAGCTTTTGCATCATTTCGCATCCTTTCGCATTGTTTCGCTTCCTTTCGCATTGCTTCTCTTCTTTTCGCATGGTTTCGCTTCCTTTCGCACTGTTTCGCTTCCTTTCGCATTGTTTCGCTTCCATTCGCATGGTTTCGCTTCTTTTCACATTGTTTCGCTTCCTTTCGCATTGTTTCTCTTCTTTTCGCATGGTTTCGCTTCCTTTCACACTGTTTCGCTTCCTTTCGCATTGTTTCGCTTCCATTCGCATGGTTTCGCTTCTTTTCACATTGTTTCGCTTCCTTTCGCATGGTTTCGCTTCCTTTCGCATTGTTTCGCTTCCTTTCGCATTGTGTCTCTTCCTTTCGCATGATTTCGCTTCCTTTCGCATTGTTTCGCTTCCATTCGCATTGTTTCGCTTCCTTTCGCATTCTCTTACATCGCTTCCTTCTTTCTTTAAGAAGTGGCGTAGACGGTTAGACAATAAACATTCAAATTTTTATACCTTTCGGCTTTATAAACACCTTGTATGTGGCTCAGTTTCGCTTAAGTTCCCCTTGACTTCGACTAGTTCGCCCCGACTTCATTAAGGTTTCAAGTCGACTTCAGCCCCAAAAAGCCCTCCACCAGTCAGACGCGGCTCTTTAGCATATTCTAATCCAACTTTTCACTTACTAATGTATTTAACCGTACGCCGGATAGAGCTGTTAATTCGGCATAGCTGTTGCGCGCACATATTTCCAATTTAATCGAGTGTTAATTTGGCCGTCAGGGGTCCTACTAATTTTGGGAGAGACGCAAAGCCGTTGAGGGTCAAATCGATTTTGTATGGTCGGGTTTGGTTGCCTCGGTGTCTTTGGAAATTTCATCCGATCAGGCCGGATCGCATCAAAGGAAACAAACAAGCTTTTGCTAAAGTGGAGATGAAGAGCTGTACTATTACAGACCAAGAAACGTCAGGGAGTAATAATAATAACGGCAAGTAATAATATTGCCTTTGTTGACATCCTGTGAATTCAGATTTCAGTCAAATAAGGAAATAATATATTGTACTTACAATATCATACAGATTAGAGGGATTTTAAATTCTTTTACGATGTAGATTTTAACTGCTAAATCGCTAGTAGATGATTCGAATCGTGGAAATATTTACTTAGAGAGAAACTGAAAACAAACAATAGATAAAAGAAGGAAAACCACCACCAAAACCAATAGTCAATGGTTAAAAAAGAGTTGTTTAATTATTCTTCTGAGGTGATGAAACCACTATCTTTGAACGATACAATCATTGAAGGATACAATTATTGAAGGATACAATTATTGAAGGATACAATTATTGAAGGATACAATTATTGAAGGATACAATTATTGAAGGATGCAATTATTGAAGGATACAATTATTGAAGGGTGCAATTATTGAAGGATGCAATTATTGAAGGATACAATTATTGAAGGATGCAATTATTGAAGGATACAATTATTGAAGGATACAATTATTGAAGGATACAATTATTGAAGGATGCAATTATTGAAGGATACAATTATTGAAGGATACAATTATTGAAGGATACAATTATTGAAGGATACAATTATTGAAGGATACAATTATTGAAGGATGCAATTATTGAAGGATACAATTATTGAAGGATACAATTATTGAAGGATACAATTATTGAAGGATACAATTATTGAAGGATACAATTATTGAAGGATGCAATTATTGAAGGATACAATTATTGAAGGACACAATTATTGCAGGATAAAATATTGAAGGATATAGTCATTGAAGGATACAATCCATTGAAGGATACAATCCCTGAAGGGTACAATCCCTTAAGGATACTAACTTTATTAAACAAGCTCAGATGTTCTAAGGTTCTGCCCATAGTATTACTCCTCGGGATATTTGAACTTTGAGGAAAAAACCGTTCGCACACATTATATCCTTTGGGTACGGAAGAACGATCAAGGAAGCTAATTTCGCCCCGAGGTGATGGCCGTCAAATTAGAGTAGAATTATCGGCAAAGTTCAGAGATTCGCTGGCCTATTTCGCTGCCGTTCCCTCGTTAACAAACTAATTGAATAGTTTTTTAATCATACCATTAATTCTGTATTAGCGTTCGCTCAATTTGATCGTATCGTCAGGACGCCTTAGCCGTCCGAATCAGGGTAATTTGTCCTTGTTTTCCATCCCCGGCGATCGTTAACGCGGGGCAAATTACGGCTCGTTTTAAAATCAGCAGCTCATCCATAACCTCTGATGCTCGTTGAAAAATTTCGAATTGAAATTTTGATTTATATCTTGATTTATATGCTGGACGAGGAATCCGCATAACACCGACGTCAAAATGAAAAATCCATTGGGATCTAACTTTCTGACGCTAGAGCCCTGAGGCGAGGTCTCTTACCTTCATAGAGACTTTCCATTGACAATATATTAGATATGTTAACAAAGAAGAAAAAATTAGGCAACCTGTTGAAACAGTTGATAAAATATTGGTCAATTTGTTAATCTGGCATTAAACCTGATCTTAAGAGGTTCGAACCTCTTAAGATTATGTAATCTTGGTCAAGCGTTGCATTGGCATTATAGATTAGAGTTTTGACATCCCTTGCACCGAAGGGAATCTTTCAGACGGGACTTTCTCAGGTCCCTCGTTCTAAATTTAAAAGCCATTTCAATTTTGTAATCCAACAGTGCTTAAGCAAACTGTTTTAATTTTTCTATCTCCTTTGTTCCTCTTTCCCGACCGTATCAGTAGTATTCTCTCTGCGAAACTGCGTTCGTTAAACCACTTAAAACTTTGCAGAAGTGCCCTCTTCATCCCTCTGCCGAGTCGGCGGCCCCCATCCGTTACAGTTCATTTCATTTATAAATAATCGCATTCATCCTTTTCATCAGGAGGTTTCATTTAAACCTTATTCAGGTCGCACATTTGGAGATACAAGCCGCTTCACAGTTGCTGCCATTTATTTTTGCCAGCCGCCGACGAGGGTGATTGGTTGCTAGATTTGTTACGTTTCCACAGGCCTGGGGGCTGTTCTTATGCATTTCTCATCTTCTCGTTCGCTTGAAGATGCGGTTTACGTCATATCAATCATGAGGCGCAGATGTTTCTAAGATTTCTTCTGTTCTCTTTCAGGGTAATGGGAAATTTCACTGGGAAGAAATATTTCTCTGGGGAAACAATTCATTGGGCGAACGTTCCTTGGGTGAAACTTTCCTGAGGTAAAACTTTTCTGAGGGAAAACTTTCCTGAGGTAGAACTTTCCAGAGGTAGAACTTTCCTAAGGTAGAACTTTCCAGAGGTAGAACTTTCCTGAGGTAGAACTTTCCTGAGGTAGAACTTTCCTGAGGTTGAACTTTCCTGAGGTTGAACTTTCCGGAGGTAGAACTTTCCTGAGGTAGAATTTTCCTGAGGAAGAACTTTCCTGATGTTGAACTTTCCTAAGGTAGAACTTTCCAGAGGTAGAACTTTCCAGAGGTAGAACTTTCCTAAGGTAGAACTTTCCAGAGGTAGAACTTACCAGAGGTAGAACTTTCCTAAGGTAGAACTTTCCAGAGGCAGAACTTTCCAGAGGTAGAACTTTCTAGAGGTAGAACTTTCCTGAGGTAGAACTTTGCTAAGGTTGAATTTTCCTGAGGTAGAACTTTCCTGACGTAAAACTTTCCTGAGGTAAATCTTTCCTGAAGGAAAACTTTGATGGAGTAAAAGTTTCCTGAAGTTTCCTGAGTTAAAATATTGCTTGAAGAAATTCTTCTTATTTTTATATCTATTCAGAATAACGTTATGTCACATTCATTAATATAAATATCAATTCCGTAATTTGTTATACCAGTACGACCAGTCTTCTAATGAGGTAAAGAGAAAATTTATTGTACTTTATTTATTCGCCGGAAGTGCAGTCTTGTTCTCTCTTAAACACAGTCTTGTACGACCACAAGTACAGTCTTGTACTAATTTTATCCGAAGAGGTTGTTTTTTTTTTCTTCAACCTACTTTCCATAAGTCACACTAAAATGCGCGTAATACTCTAATGCTTATTTACGAACAGTTGGTGTTTGGTTTCTAACTAGTTTTACAGATGAAATACAGCTCATAAATTGTTTATTTCAACCACCTTATATGATTACACTTTTTGATATCAAGCTGCTCGGTGGTGGAACTCGGCATAAGTCGATCCATTCAAGAATTCGAATCAATTACTCAGGGTTGTTTCAACCCGGATGTCACGCCATGCATTTATGGCGGTAACTCGGCGAATCAAACCGAGGCAGCCAACCAAATCCAACAACGACGCCTCGGGGAATGCTAATTTGGGAAACAGTACAGATTTTCAAATCAATTTTAAATCTGTTAAATTTGTGATGAAACCGAAGGGGCGAGAATAACTATTGATGCCGGAACAGGTAAGTATTTCTTTGTCCGTCAGTGTCTGTTTGCTATGCAGATCAAGGAAATTGCAAGCTCAGACAATTGAAAATCAAGACAATTAACAGAGAAAGAAATTGAAACAGAAGGGAATTGAAAGAGAAGGCAATTGAAAGAGAAGGTAATTGAATGAGAAGGCAATTGAAAGAGAAGGTAATTGAAAGAGAAGGCAATTGAAGGAGAAGGCAATTGGAAGAGACGGGAATTGAAAGAGAAGGCAATTTGTAAGAGAAGGGAATTGAAAGAGAAAGCACTTGAAAGAGAAGGCAATTGAAAGAGAAGGCAATTGAAAGAGAAGGCAATTGGAAGAGAAGGGAATTGAAAGAGAAGGCACTTGAAACAGAAGGTAATTGAAAGAGAAGACACTTGAAAGAGAAGGCAATTAAGAGAGAAGGCAATTCAAAGAGAAGACAATTGAAAGAGAAGTCAATTCAAAGAGAAGACAATTGAAAGAGAAGGTAATTGAAAGAGAAGGCAATTAAGAGACAAGGCAATTAAGAGAGGAGGTAATTCAAAGAGAAGACAATTGAAAGAGAGAGCAATTCAAAGAGAAGACAATTGAAAGAGAAGGTAATTGAAAGAGAAGGCAATTAAGAGACAAGGCAATTAAGAGAGGAGGCAATTCAAAGAGAAGACAATTAAGAGAGGAGGCAATTCAAAGAGAAAACAATTGAAAGAGAAGGTAATTAAAAGAGAAGGCAATTAAGAGACAAGGCAATTAAGAGAGGAGGCAATTCAAAGAGAAGGCAATTAAGAGAGGAGGTAATTCAAAGAGGAAACAATTGAAAGAGAAGGCAATTCAAAGAGAAGACAATTGAAAGAAAAAGTAATTGAATGAGAAGGCAGTTAAGAGACAAGGCAATTAAGAGAGGAGGCATTTCAAAGAGAAGACAATTAAGAGAGGAGGTAATTCAAAGAGAAGACAATTGAAAGAGAAGGCAATTC
>JAWQRP010004124.1:0-12321 GCA_033557875.1 Quadriops clusia
ATCTAGGGCTTTAAATAAGACAGTTAAAGGAGTGAAAACGTACCAAAAATCTAGGGCTTTAAATAAGACAGTTAAAAAATAAGACAGTTAAATAGTGAAGACGTACCAAAGATCTAGGGTATTATATAAGACACTTAAATGAGTGAAGACGTACCAAACATCTAGCGCTTTAAATAATACAGTTAAGGGAGTGAAGACGTACCAAACATCTAGGGTTTTAAATAAGACAGTTAAATGAGTGAATACGTACCAAAGATCTAGAGCTTTAAATAAAACAATTAAAGGAGTGAAGCCGTACCAAACATCTAGAGCTTTAAATAAAACAATTAAAGGAGTGAAGACGTACCAAAGATCTAGAGCTTTATATGAAACAATTAAAGGAGTGAAGACGCACCAAAGATCTAGAGCTTTAAATAAGACAGTTAAAGGATAGAAGATGTACCAAAGATCTAGAGCTTTAAATAAGACAGTTAAAAAATAAGACACTTAAATAGTGAAGACGTACCAAACATCTAGGGCTTTAAATAAGACAGTTGAAGGAGTGAAGACGTGCCAAACATTTAGGGTTTTAAACAAGACAGTTAAATTAGTGAAGACTTACCAAAGATCTAGGGCTTTAAATAAGACAGTTAAAAAATAAGAGAGTTAAATAGTGAAGACGTACCAAACATCTAGGGCTTTACATATGATAGTTAAATGAGTGAAGACGTCCCAAAGATCTAGTGCTTCAAATAAGACAGATAAATGAGTGAAGACGTACCAAACAACTAGGGCTTTAAATAAGACAGTTAAAGGAGTGAAGACGTACCAAACATCTAGGGCTTTAAATAAGATAGTTAAATGAGTGAAGACGTACCAAAGATCTAGGGCTTTAAATAAGACAGTTAAATAGTGAAGACGTACCAAACATCTAGGGCTTTAAATAAGATGGTTAAATGAGTGCAGGCGTACCAAAGATCTAGGGCTTTAAATAAGACAGTTAAAAAATAAGACAGTTAAATAGTGAAGACGTACCAAACATCTAGAGCTTTAAATAAAACAGTTAAAGGAGTGAAGACGTACCAAACATCTAGGGCTTTAAATAAGATAGTTAAATGAGTGAAGACGTACCAAACATCTAGGGCTTTAAATAAGATAGTTAAATGAGTGAAGACGTACCAAAGATCTAGGGCTTTAAATAAGACAGTTAAAAAGTAAGACAGTTAAATAGTGAAGACGTACCAAACATCAAGTGCTTTAAATAAGACAGTTAAAGGAGTAAAGACGTACCAAAGATCTAGGGCTTTAAATAAGACAGTTAAAGGAGTGAAGACGTATCAAACATCTAGGGCTTTAAATAAAACAGTTAAATGAGTGAAGACGTACCCAACATCTAGGGCTTTCAATAAGACAGTTAAATGAGTGAAGACGTACCAAAGATCTAGGGCTTTAAAGACAGTTAAATGAGTGAAGTCGTGTCTCCACATCCCAAATAAAGTAAAATACTAACTCGAACTTTATAACCGCTTAATATTTTCCACAATCGCGGCTATATTGAGTTATTCATTCGTTTATCCCAGGATCAGGCCAGACAAACATTAATTCAGATAAATGAAGTTCTACTGTATTAATATAATATTACAAAAAATAAAATTTTTTCCTCATTTCTATTATTTTTATATTAGTCCGCAATGATCGTTATCCCGCGATAATCGGGTTTTCTAACCGGTTCCTGCGAAAACGATAAATCGAGGTTTCACTGTATTATTATTATAGGAGTATTTCCTTATTGATTATTTCAGAATCCCTCCATTCGCCCAACGAACGAAAGGTATAAGTTTCCACCTATATCTCCCGCGAAAGAATAATATACCTGGATCTGCAGATCCATCGGGAAAATCAGTCTTCTTTACTTTCAATCAGGTTCTATATTGTGCGCCTAAATTACCTCCACTTTATGCAGATCGCCCGAATTCCCTCTAAACGGTTCAACTCTAAATTATCCCAAATTAATTTTGCTTGTCTGAAGTAGGCACACCTCATAGAACCAACTTCCTAGTTGGAAGGAGCCATTTATAATTTTTCCTCGCGAACTTTCAAAAACTAGCATATGTGGTTCCAATATAAAACTTCAAATCGATTATACTATATACACAAAAATTATAATAATAACCACTAACTTTTTGGAACTGAGCAAACTGACACAAGACTGCATACATATGTACAGGTTTAATTCATTTTTCTTGAATCGTTCTAAAGACCCCGATTTGAATGTTTAAATTCTAAGCCATTCGCTTTCATGTACTGTCATAAGTTTCTTGAGCATTAGACTATTTAAAAAACAAACATTTCCCAAATTATTAGAACGGGTAGTAAAAATATCTTATGCATTCAGTTGTAATTATCATTTTGTTGTATATTCCTTTTTTAAAATTATTTGCATGATGCTCAACTGGAGTGTTTAACATTTACTTGTATCGTTTTAATTTTTCTGTACCACACAGTTTTAAAGTTTAGATTCTAAACTATTCCACTTTATGTATAACAATATTTTTCCTATTCAATAAATCTTGTAATTAATCAATAAAACACTAATAAAAATATTTTTCAAATCGTTAGGACGTTTAATAATTTTGTTTGCAAATAATTCAATCACCCAAAATGTACGATCATAGTCAGCAATAATTATTAACTACGGTTTAGATTTTTTGAAATTTTTCTTATAATGTTTTTAAGTATAGTTTCCGATGACATCTACTTGATTCTTCAGTACAACTATAGATCTATAGCTACTTGTTGGAATAATTATAACAAATATTTTTTTTGCTAAATATGAAATGCATAATTTTAATTATTTTAGATACATTAAATGCTACTGTGCTTCAACTTCTGAACACTCTGTTGCCACCTTCTTGGAGAACATAAGGCGAAAAGAACTAAGTACACTATTTAACAGGTAGTAGATGAAACTGTCATTAAAGTTGCAGATACCATATCTTACAATGAAAAAGTATTGTAGTATTGTACAAAGTTCAAATTCCAAAATAACTTTGCAGTCAATAATTACTTGCATAGAGACAAAACAATTTGTGTATGTAGATGGAGTATATTTCCAATTCACAAGTTTCGTTAGCGCCATTTATTCATGTTTCAAATATTTTTTTGCTGCTAAACTACAATATCCACAAGCCTCTAAAAATATTTGGTTGTTCATACAAAATTGCTTTTTAAATATACTTAGAGACTGAATTTGATTTGTAATCTTCCAAGTTTATTATCATAAGGTTTAGTATCATCTTTACAGTGATTTGTTTTGTCTGCGAAGGATATTTTACAACAGTAAATTTATTGTTTTCACATTTAAAAGAAGCACATGGTATACAAGGTTACTGTAATATTCAATGGCCAGAAGAAAATTGTTTTCAGACATTGTCTTACTTTAGATCTTTTAAACGTCATTTTAAAAATATGCATAACGATCAAATTATAAGTGGTTCTAACATTTCAAAAAATTTTAGAGTAGTAAGAGATCGTTTGGTGTTTACCTAAACTAAGACTACATCAACTTCAAATTCAAATTAGAGACACCTATTAATAATTTGGAAATAACTTATAACTGATAAGAATAATACTAATAATTATATTGTTGATTAATCCTTTTCATTACAAATTCGAGATTCAATTGTACATACAATGCATTTTAGGATTCTTTAATGCCATAAAGAATAATAGCTCCGAACTTGAATTTCTAAAGCACTTGAGTGATATAGGATTTTATAAGGACCCACAATGTTTCACAACCTCTTGACAATTTTCTAAAATTACATTGAAAAGCATTTCTTGTATCGATCAAAATAAGGTTTTGGGTACATTATACAAGATCAATTATTATAAGTACGATGGAACAAGACAGATATTGTCGATCATTTAAAATTGTAGATATTATTTTAAACCATTATGAAGATATGTTTGTAATTTGTTGTGAAATAAATATTCTCGGTTTCAACGAGCATTTTTAATCGTATGTAGTAGGGAATAATAAGCAAAACGTTATGATAACATCATCATGACATGATCACATTGTGATATCATGTGATATTAAACAACAATTTATAATTCTTATTTCTTAACACTCTCTAACTTATCACGTATTGAATAAGTTTTATCTATTTTCTTTTTATGAAAAGAATATTCCTAATGAATGTGTATTGTTTTATCTGAAATATGTATTGTTGTATGTTTTAATTTACCGTCATAAAATATATGTACAATTTAAGCAAATAAATGACAAAATTAAAATCGATTATTTTATTGTCAAGTTCCCGAGCTTTTGTTATTTAAAATATTTAATAATTTTTTTGTTTTTAAGTAAAATTTCAAATTGCTATTATATTAAATTTAAGCCTATAAATTCTAGGATCCGTATGTTCTCGTATAAGATCAAAATCAACTGCACATTATTTATCGACTAAAAAAATTCATATTTATATATTATATTGAGAAACATGCACAAATTAGAAAGCGTATGTGATTTTCCTTTAAAGATGTTGCAATATTCGTCTAACTATTTTTCTACTAACAAGTTCTCTTTTCCTTTGATAGGTACTGGAACTGGCAAAAGAATTAATAACCAATAAATACCGTGAGCTGAATAAAATAATTCACTCGCTTCACGTTCGACATTCGCGATAATCTGAGTATCCGCTGTGGATTAGTCTTTCTCCGAACCTAGCTCACACCTTTCTTGTTTGAAAGTTGACTTAACCCCTCAGAATCTACTTTTTTGTTCGGTCTCGTGCTTTTACTCATATAATATGTACGTATGCGTTACATGTTGTTTATTAATTAAGGTATTTTATTTTAAGTAGAAAATTAAAATAGTCGGCAGAGTAAATTTAGCTCCCTGTTTGTAGTTCGTTCGTTGTTATTGTCTCTCCACAATGATTCAATTAGATACAATTGTAGGAATAACTAGCTTAATTAGTTCAATTACCGCCGGGTAAGCATCGACTCCTGCCCATAATATATTATGTTACATCTGTAGAACAATACGGCCGTTACATATGGTAGTGCGCACGTCCACTTGTGCGCTAAAAGTAGAAATGAATTCTCAGAATTACTAAATGTGCTTTCATGGGCAATAGTTTGCGTGAAATTGAAATTGGGTCAGTGGTAAAAATGTACACACAACTATTGGATCGTTAAAAGTTTGATTAATTAAATATACCTGTACGTATATAAATGTAAATGATACGGCTATAAAAAGATATTCTGCAAGGATAATATTTCGTAGCCCTGCGAAAATCATAAGTTAAACCGGGAGACAATTTACGCATGTTCTCTTTTGATGTCTAATTAACGCGCCAGTGCTTCCGGCATTCATAACTCACACAAGCTCGGAAGTTATTCGATACAATTTGCATTGAATTGTTCTTCGTTCGAATAAACTATGTACCTGCGCCAATATTGTAATAATGAAATAAACGAAAATTCGTTGGAACGGGGTTTTATTGTGCCGGCAGCTATTTTATAACATGAAATAATGTAGATTTATAAAGCTATATAATACGATAAAGCTTTTACGTTACAATAGAACTGAAAATATTCGAAGCTGTTCGATAGATTTCACGAGTAATTTAGTATAAGAATAAGCGACTAATGACCGGTCTACATATTCGATATAAAGTGGAATGTACGCGGGTTCATGTTTGTTTTCAAATTCTATTATTTGGATAATTTATTGGTTTCAGACATGCATGCGTTCTCGAACTATAATTAAATAATTTGCCTGTGCGCTGCGGCTGGAGGAGAAATTAAGATATAATTGCCGGCTAATTTCCTGGAATATCGATGGAATTTTACAGTAAATACATTCGGGATAAAACGTATTCCTTTCAATTGTTGATACAAATACTGCTTTCTATCTGCACAGAATTGCCCAAGGGGTTGCTCTACTCTTTTCGTTGCAAATGCTTTGTGAGGTACATTTCAAAATTGTAAAAATCTTCTGCTTTCGTCAGAAAGAATAGAGAAACGACATTTTCAAAGTTCAGTATTTTTTTCTTCGTACGTACCGTTAATATTTAACACTCCCTGCAGATGTCCGTTCTCTATAGAACAGCTAATACTGCCCATATTACGACTCTGAAGCCATCTGGACGATTAAAAGAATTACATGAAAAACAAGGGTCAAATTAGGGAGTATTAAAAAAGCAGGTTTTTTACTAGGGCCCAATTATGTTTGTACTGCTATAAAAAGTATTCATCCATTAAAAGGTTTATTCAGCGAAATTATTGCCCAACGCGCCCAGCACTTTTCATTAAGGGAAGAACAATGCGAATTGAAAATAAGAAACATTAAATTTCAGTAGATACAAGGGCCTTGGCATTTTACAAGCTGTAAGTGAGTACCTACGCAAATAAATGAATCTGAAATATGTACATATCAGTTAATCCGAAGTATGTATCAGTATCATCAAACGGCATAATTGAAAGTGCGATCCTCTTAAATTGTATATGAGTTGAGTTTCCTTTCCGGGATATATTTCTATTGAACTTAATAATGAAAACGAATATGGAGTTAGGATAAGTACCGATAATCCAGGGATGAAGTATATGTAGTCATATATGTAAATTGGAATAGTCGCCATATAATTGGATGATTCACAGCGCTGCGGCGGTGTGTCTGACAATCAGTCTTATCAGCGCCACCTGGCGAGAGCCCTGCCTTATCACATTACGACCATTCATGTTCACCCCTATACGATCGCACACTTCCCCCTTAATTATAAGCCACGGATATACGCAGCCTTGCCGATCACGTGACGCCCGATTATACACTAGGTCCAGCAAATATACACGATACAATTTGAAGAGGGTTTGGCTACTAGGAGGAAATTTGAATACAGATGCGTGTCGCCTGCTGAATTTATACAAATGTTCACTTCATTGTCATAACAAATGCTTGTATTGTAATAAAATGAATCTTTCAGGATTACCTCCCTGGAATTTATGTGCGACGTTTCGTAAATGATTTTCCTTGTTTTCCGTTATTAACTGGAAACCCTCAAATTCTTTTCTTGTTATTGCGGCTATATAGCTTTCCAGCTCGACGTTCATTTTCCAAATTGCCTTTTACTATGCGAACATTTCTATGGACGGTCATTCTACCTTTTCGCAATAATGAAGCGGTTCCCTGATATACATTTCAAAGACACGTGTGTTACCAGGTAACAAATAGGAAATCGCACATTAAATGTTGATTTAAAACGGAAAGTTAAATTACTCAAACTTTTAATTTATTGCCTTGTGCAGGGAATAAATAAACCAGCTTTTGGCTTTTACAATAGAATTTTATATTTTCACCAAAGCGCCCATTTTTTTTTGTTCTCGTTTGGCGCAGCATTTCATTGCAACATAATACGAAAATATATTTAGAAATGCGCAGAGAGAGAGAGAGAGAAAATTTAATTATTTAGCCCGCTGTCAATAATTACCATTTGGTGCGTTATGTTACTCACAACGAAATTGGGTAAGTTTAGAAGCTATTCAATGGCAACTGGGTTATTTTAGGGTTGCAAGTCCCTCCGAAGCAGGGGTGTCTACATACAAAACTCAATATGTTAGTCAACCCCACAACAAACCCCTGGCCATATAAAATATTACTAGAGTATAATATAACGACACTACCAGGGGTGAAACATCCCCGAAGTGCAGAGTAACATGACGAACTTAATTAACTCTGCCTCTGTCTCTCTTTAAACAAAAACGTATGAACCTATGAAATTACTTATTTTCATAGTAAACTCGTGTCGGCAAAACCCTCTGGCTTTCTGCTTCGTAAAAATATGTATAAAAGCATTATTCAAATTTAAACTTACGCATATTTTGTTTTCAAGCGAATATGCAAATTGCCCAAATAAATTATCGCAGTTATCTAATTACGTTATATAAACATTTATGCCAAACCTAATTCAATCTTAAATGTAAAACGTATTACTACTACTTTTTATACCTATCTACGTAGATGGCAACACTATCCTTATAATAATTAATTTCTATTTGTGTTCTGAGAATTTCTCATATGTTGTAGATTTCTATCTTAATATTGACGTTTCTCAACGTTTGTTATAGTGTATGTATATACCTACGTGAGACTGTCAAATAGATTTGTTAGGTATGTAAGTATGTTTCTTACTGTTCTTGTAATGGGAGGATGTTTTATTAATGAAAATATTTATGAATTAAGGTAGGTGGGGACAAAACCCCGCTATGTTGTGGTCACTAAAAAGTAGATTTTCCTTCAATTACATACTGGACCTTCAATTCCATACTGGACCTTCAATTTGGCATCTTACCAATAATCCCTGCAAATGCGCGTCATATTCGTTCAGTAATAGGAGCGAAATTTGAAATTTAATTTAAAAAGAAATTGCGGGGCTTTGGCAAAAAAATGGGGCAAAACCCCGCAGTTTCAAAAGAGATAGAAATGATTAAAAAAAAAGAAAACTACCCAATGAAAACTTCCGAAATTGCTTTCTAATTTCTTAATAACGTTTTAAACAGCAAATCCTTTATAAAACTTGAACAAAAAAGGAAAATAATTCTTTTTTCTTTTCAAAATTATGAGTTTAATGAAGAATAGATTAGTAACCAGAACGTAAACTAGAAATAATGAAAATTTATTACATACACAGTGCGGCAATGAAATTCCGGGACTGATGCTATATAAACTGGCGTCCAAAATTAAAGGAACACCTAAGAGCGACCAAATATTTGGGTCATTTTCAAAACTGTGTAACTCCGAGAAAAATGATCTTACGAAAATTCTTTGTGTATCATTTTCAAAAAAAAATCTCTCTACTTTTTGATTCTGCAAGTTAAAAGATTCTATTTTAAAAGGAAAGCTACTTTTTTATGTGAGATACGAGAAAGAAAAATTTTTGTTAAAATTTCTTAAAATTTAAACAAGTCCACGAACTTTAATAATTTTTTTTCGATTAATTTCTCCAAATTCATTTTGTAGTGTGAATATTTCTCTATGTGTTCCACTTTAATTCATTTTTCTGCGACAATTTTTAACGAAGTTATTGATGATTAAAGAAAAAATGACACTCTTGACTTTTAACTGTCATAACTTCCGATAGCAAAGGGCAATATGCATTTAGTCTACGGCATAAGAAACACTATAAAATAATTTATAATGCTATTGAGTTTAGTTTTTCATAAACTGACTTTTTTACTAGGTAAATTTTGTTAAAAAATTATGCTGAAATTTACGAATTTGCAGGGTCGTATAAAAACGACCGACATACAGCGTATAGTACGGCTTAACGAGCGGTGATCATGCAACAGCACTAGTTTCTAGCTTATCTCGTCGGTCGTCCAATTTCAAAACACAAGGACATAAGCAATACAATTTTTGATCGTTTTGAAATTTTGTACATGTTTTAATTATAGTTTTTGTTTGAAAAAAAACGTAAACACCGCAATGATATCGTTAATGCCGTTCATGTGACGGCCGTTTTTATACGACCCTGCAAGTTCGTAAATTTCAGCATCATTTTTGAACAAAATTTATCAGTTTATGAAAAACTAAACTCAATGTTATTATAAACTATTTTATAGTGTTTCTTATGCCGTAGACCAAATGCATATTGCTCTTTGCTATCGGAAGTTATGACAGTTAAAATTCAAGAGTGCGATTTTTTCTTTAATCGTCAATAACCTCGTTAAAAATTGTCGCAGAAAAATGACTTAACGTGGAGCACATAGAGAAATGTTCACACTACCAAATGCATTTGGAGAAATTAATCGAAAAAAATTATTAAAGTCCATGGACTTGTTTAAATTTTGAGAAATTATAACAAAAATTTTTCTTTCTCGTTTCTCACATAAAAAATTAGCTTTCCTTTTAAAATAGAAACTTTTAACTTACAGTATCAAAAAGTAGAGAGATTTTCCTTGAAAATGATATGCAAAGGATTTTCGTAAGATCATTTTTCTCGGACTTACACAGTTTTGAAAATGACCGAAATATTTGCTCGCTCGTAGGTGTTCCTTTAATTTTGGACGTCAGTTTATCAGCAACCAGAAGCGACATCTACCAAAATCGTATGATATTTTAAATCTTGGACTCTTGTGAACATACCCTGAAAGATTTATTGAAATCGGTTGACATATCTTAGTTTTATAACATTTCGTTCATTAGTTCAATTTATTATGCGTCGGAATACAATCATGGAACAACGCGGTGTTATTAAATTTCACGCAAAACTTAGCACAACACCCTCAGAAACGTTCAAAATGATGCAAGAAGTTTTCAGTATGACTCCAAAACAAAACATCAAAGTGCCTAACGTAAGTCCAAAGCGTCACCTCAAGCCAAAAGAAGTCGAAAAGTTAATTGTTTTCTTCGATGGCAAGGGCATCATCCACCGCGAGTTTGTCCCAGCTGGTCAAATAGTTACTGCTGCCATCTATTTGGCAGATTTACAACGTTTGTTGGGCAGAATTTGTCGAATTCGACCAGAATATCGCGATCCTGACAACTGGTGTCTGTTATACGATAATGCACCTAGTCACACGTCTTTAATTGTTCGTCAATTTTTGGCACGAAATCGAATCTGTGTGTTGAATCATTCACCGTATTCACCTGATTTAGCGCCATGTGACTTCTCACTGTTCCCAAAAATGAAAAAGAAGTTGAAAGGACACGTTTTTCATGGCATTGAGACCATCCAAAGAGCGCCGACGCACGCCTTGGAGACAATACCGAAAAATGAGCTCGAGGGGGCATTTTAATCACTATTGAGTCGCTGTAGAATTTCTATTGAATCAAGAGGAGAATACTTTGAACAAAGAAAAATAGAGATTTGAAAAAAATTATTTCGTTTCATTTTTATAGCTTAAGTCCCGGAATTTCATTGCCGCACTGTGTATATAAAAAAAACAAGGAAGAAGTACTGTCTAGCAAGAGAAATACGCATATGACTCTGAAGAGCCTGAATTTGTGTTGCCCCATTTGGCACATATGGAATGAAGAAGCCTTTTCATTTTTGTAAACGAAGTTAAGCGAAAGATCTTCCAACAAATAGAGAGATTATGGTTACTAGTACAGGGTGAGTTTTTTTTAATCTGCAATTTTAGATCGAGGGTTAAGGCTATAATCGCTTGCAACACAATCATACAGCAAGCGATTGTAGCCTTAACCCTCGATCTAAATTTGCAGATAAAAAACTCACCCTGTAACGACTAATAATATGGTTGATTAATTTCAAATAACTCTAATTCACATAATCATGAAGTAAAATATCATAAAAATTACATCAAAAGTACGAAACTCGAACTTTTCTCATTTTCTCTGCTTTCTAAAGGTCGAGCACCATGAGTTTTGGTACCACAACACCTATTGCCTAAAGCAATCGACTCTCTTGCGGCCAACTCTAAAATCAGTGGCGGTCTATTGGAAAATGGGGTGCGGGGTTTTTGTGCCATGCGGGGCTTTGCCTACCCTATATAATGTAAATATTTCATCTTTAAAATAATCTTGCATATATTATTTTAATGTTATTTTGTTTCTTGACCTCTTTCTATTTTATTATCTTCTTTTTCCTTCCTTGGTTTCTTAGGTCTGTTTAAATTAAAATGCTTTCCTGTTTCAATTCATTTATTTTTCCATGACGTTTCGCCTATATATTTAGGCTTCTTCTGATGATTTCTTCTGAAATATTCCCTTTATAGATTAACAACGTGAGTTTACATTCGTTAACTATTATTCTACTATACAATTTTCTAAATTATTCTACATTTATTACCTTCTATTTTCTGTTTTCTTCCAACTTTTAACATCGTCAAATTTATTACTTCCACAACAACTAATTTACATTTTAAAATTTACAATTAAAATCTTCATCATTTTAATTTTTGTTAAATTCAATTCACAGCACTTTTACAACAACTTCTGATTAAACCATTTTTTTTTGTTTTTTGGTTATATAACTTTTTTATCATTTTCCTATTCTATTTACATACCTACTGTGCCATCTATTATTTATTCTATAGACTTAGTTTTTAACATTATATTATTGTTATATTTATTTAATCACTTTATCATATATTCTATTAATATTTGCTATGTCGCGCTTAAAGTTTATCGATTCTTTTTCCTTTTTTACTTTCTCGCAGAGAAAGTATAGTGATAATGCGAAAAAAAATTTTTGAGATTTTGATGATTCTCGACGTTTTGGGCGATTTGGAGTCGATTTGGCCCTTTTTTGCTTTTTTGTCTGTCTGTGTGTGTGTCTGTGTGTGTGTAAACACGATAACTCAAAAACGACTTGA
>JAWQRP010004125.1:0-12319 GCA_033557875.1 Quadriops clusia
CTATTATTATTTCTGTTTTGATATACTTATAGTTAACTTTTAGTTTTTAATTATGTTATAATATATTTTGTATCCTGATGATGCCTAAATAATAAAGGCGAAACGTTGAGAAATAAATATTTTGAAACAAAAAAGTTAAGACTCTAAATACCCGAGAATAAAAAAATATAAAAAACAATATCGTTAGGGAAAACCCTTTATATTATAATTTGTTCGAAAGTTACTTCAACATTCAGTCTTACCTAATACTTTGAATAAAAGAGATACTGGAATCGTGGAAGGGGTGACAAAAGCCCAATGATATTTGCTACATAACTTGCCTATGTACTTTAATGTTCTATTTATTGTTATAAAATGACTAGTGAGTCATTTGATGACAATTCCAAAGAAAGAATCAATCCTACCTTGTCTTTTTGATACTCCCTTTACAAAGTAAACATTAATTTCGAATGTTTGTCTCTCCGTGGGCTAATACCAAGGAAGCTAATATAAGACAACTCGCCGGTTAAAAAAGTGTCCACATTGTGGAAATCAGTTGTTCCCATCCTTTGGGTTTTGACAAACGAGAACCCCACTGGGGATTTTCTACTATTTAAATTAAAAAAAAAGGCAAAAACTTACCTTCTACAAACGGATATCTTCAGCATTACTTCACTCCCATATTATTATCTATTGTTTTTCAATTGAATATACGTAACCCAACCTTCAATCATCGATGAAAATAACCGCAACCGAATCGATTAATCGAATCATGTGTTTGAGTATTTAATAACCCAATCGTGATGGCATAATATATTCATTAATTGCCTTAATTGCGACGTATGTGCGATCATGGGATCATGATTCTGATTCAATTTCCTTCCGATTTATTCGCGATTTATTGCCACTAATTTTTTAAAAGCACGATCCCATCGACCTTGCCTGGAACTCACAAACATTTCTTCGGCATTAGGTAATATTACCGTTGAATCGTGTATGTTTTGACAATGATCGCTTAAATTCCCTCGTTATTGCCTTAAAATATTACTTTTAAATGAATATTGTGGACAGCTAAGGACGTTTGCAAATAGTTCAACTGGGCATAAAGAATTTTGGCGAAGAAAAGTACGTAAAACAAAACAGTCGACATTGCATTCTTATTTATATTTATTACATTGGAGCTACTTACTAAGTTAACGCGGTTCAGCTACTACTTTACATAGGCGTAGTTGGGCAATAGAAATGTTATCTCTGTTGAAAACGGTAATTTGTACGGTGGACTCGTTGAAGGCACTCATTAATACAAATTGATGAAGAGAACAACAAAACAGGCAGGTAGCCTGATATCGCCTTTTTCCCTCGCCTTAGCGCAGATAATTGCGTTAGGTATAAAACAAATGGGAATTTAATTTGCCGATCGGAGTAATTCGCTAAGAAATTTTCGCACTATTAATTTTCATCCGTCCCATTTTTTTTGAGTTGTTGCCTTGGGAAGGTCGAGGCGGCGAACAAAAGAATTGGTTCTTCGGAAATTGTGCATACGTTACAGTACACATTAACAATACTAATAATAAACGCAGAAGCGAAATGTATAATTGTACACTGTTATATCGATCTGCATCTGCAATAAGCAACCTATAATGACAGATGAAGCAGGGGCACGGATTTTTTGCTCTTATTTACTCCAAAGTGCAAGTGTTGAAATTGAATCAGTAAATTACAGAGTTTGTCTAAGTAAGCTGCAAGAATACTTGTTAACTCAACACAGCTCGTAGTTCATTACAATTCATGAGATTTCAACCAAGCAAATTAGACTAAATTGCTTCTTTCGCGTTATTTCCATCGTTTCGACGTTTTGCAATCAGCAGCGGGAGAGCAAAAAGCCTGGCAAAAATAAACAAAGCTCCGCTACGAATTATTTAATCCACATTTGATTAGATGTAGCTCATCAGTTAGCGCATAGTTGGCCATGAAATCCGTTTTTCATGGCCAACTTTTGTCTACCGGGCAAGGTTAAGAATTACGCACGGATAAATTATAAGGTAGTTTAGTAGTAAATTGTATTTTGCCATATATGCGGTCCTCTTCAGGAATCAATCATGACCGGCCTTAAATAAGGAAGTTATTTGGATGAGCGTCTGAAAGAAGCCTAATCATAGAGCGGAGGTGAAAAAGTGCCTAGCAAAACATACACGTGATGTAATCATTCTATCCGCGAGGGCAAAAATCGTTATTAACAATACTTCAAAAAGCACACCTGATAATGAGACACTAGTGTAATAATTACACTATTTATTTACGTCTAAATACATATTAAACTTGCTTATTGTTTGTTTTTTCTCCGTTTCTTATGAAATAGATATGTATTAGGAAGGTACCTAGTACGGATAACAAGGTCGCGTGATGAGTCGTGATTGCAGTTTTTTCAATCGCTCAAAAAATGATTCGGTAACTAATCGGTTATTTATAGCTTTTGTGTCATTTTTAACTCGTTCTGTCATTAAGAAGTTATTTGTTAAAGCGCCTTAAATATCTTAGTACCTCATATTACTGGTACTAAAGTGCTTCAAATAAGAAGCTCACATTGATTGGGTCGTTTTCCGTAATAGCGGAATGGCAGGCGCAATTGGTGGCAGCGCACTGTCGGCATTCGCACGGACTTGTTCGTTTCTGCGCAAGCACTTAACTAAGGAATTTTTCGTAAAGTAGTGTCAAGTCACATTCTCTTAATGGAAACATTAATCACCAGGCTCGTCTAAATCTCTCCGGTTTCAACCATTTGTAGTAACGGAACTTCAGCAATTTATACATTCGAGAAACATTTACTGTTTAGTAGTAACATCTTTCTGGAATAAGCTGCCGCATACTCCTTGAGTAAGTGCATATTTATATGATTACTTAGAGGAACCTTCCTAACACATACTTTACATATTTCTGAGAATAACGTCATAATAAGCTTTGGGTACACAGTAGGATGGGCGTCCAGGTTTTCTGCAGAAGGCTTGCTTTCGACTCGTTCATGTTCATTTCTTTGGCGAGCCGGTGCTCAGGCGCCTAGGTTAAAAATTCGTAACCTCAACGGTACCGGCCCTGCTGGTAAAACCGGCAATAAAGACTTTTACTAATTTTCCAGTCCTACTTAAAATTTGATTAAAGTCGCTCCGAGGCGCAAGGATGGCGGAGCTTGCCGGATGGGAATTGTACATGTGTGACCATAACTGCTCCCAGAGTCAAGGGTCAACAATGTTTAATGTATTAACGATTCGTCTTCCATTCTTTAGACTTAGCCGGCTAGCACAATGCCTTCCTTGCACATGATACAGATGATTAATTCTATTTAGGAGAGGTATTTCCAGGCGTCCATTATCCTCGTCCATGAAGTGCAACGGCGCGTTTGTCTAATTTTATTAGGGTCTTGCGTAATGCCAAATTGCTTAAATACAGTCTTTTGTTCCATCACTGACTCCGATGATGACACAACTTTAGATCAAATAACGGTGTACCAAAATAATAGCCAGGTTACTGACTCTGCGGTTTAAATAAATAGCAATAATTTGTTGTGATGGTTATGATAGCAATTTGTCCTATAAATTGTGATTATGAGATAGGTAATGGGACTTTAAGATGCTGGGTACGATTCGAGAATTGTATTAAATTTTTTTGGACCATTTGGAACTTGAAATATTTATACTTAATTATTCACTAGGATAATGAAAGTTGTAAAATATTTCCAAGTGTTTAGCAAATAATAAGCAGTATACTTTCAAAGTTCTTAATTCTTGGAAGATGTTATGAGTGAGGTATTCTTTTTCCGGGTTCAGATGTTTCGAAGAGTAAAGCAGCTGCTTCAAGGTGTTTTTTGTGTTACCTACGATTCATTATTGAGAATACTAGTTATTTTGTTCAAAAGTTAGTAAGTATATGTAAAGGCTGAAGGTATTCATATTCATGTTGCCTTATTGTGGGTTATCGATTTTTTTTCATTATTAGGACTCTCTCCTTTGGTATTTTTTTCCTTGTCCTTTTTTTCTACACTTGTAGATAACTTCATGTTTGGATATCTTCTATGTGTTCATTTTTCTGTTGTAACCTATGGTGTACGTACCTTAAAAAATTGGAGACTAATGAATTTATTGAAAGCAGAGAGCACAAAGGTGCGGATTTAACTCAACCGATAGTTGATGGCCAATTCTAATTCAAGAAGACAAGAACCCGTGTACCGACAATATTTACGTACATTGCAGAACAAATTGTTTAGAGTTCGTCCCAGCACACGGAAACGTCAATAAATATTCTCCGGATGCCTGCACAGTGTTTACATTTTTTCGCCATACCAGATACAGCACTCGAGACGAAGATATTTTGCGGTTAATAGGTATTGTAGCAAATCAAACTATTATTTTTTGCGGAGAATTTATAGCCAGATCTATATTAAATAGCCGCTAACGAGGTATTTATCACTGTTAGATTGCTCAGCGTTGCATGCCGGTGAACAATAACTTGGCCGGCCAGCTCTCCACTCTTCAGTTCCCCAAAGAATATTGAATTAGCGCAGTGCTGCAACAATTCTCAATGTCACTGTACCGCGCCTTCACATCACATTCGCGCCACTTTTTCGCACTTTTTATGCGATTTATGCAACACCGACCGCGTTATCCAACCTCTTATGCCGCATTTGTCATAAGAACACTCTTTATTCTTTCGCCTGGGCCCCACACAATCCTGTCCCTGACAATGAGTACTTGTGCATATCACACATGAGCGATATACGTGACTTTCCATATGATAATCAAGAAAATCGTAAAACGCTAGCGTTATTATTGCAAGACAAGCCCCGTAATGAGAATTGAATGTCACTGTAAATCTGCTACTTTATGATTTGTTGCTATTGTGTTGCAGAGGGAAATGTTTCTTTGTTGCTGAAGTGTCACTCGGTTGTTTTTATTCGCCAGGAGGTAGATGGTCGGCAATTTCATTTATTTTTTACCGGGCGGCAAGTAATCCGTGGGTCTTTTATAAAGAATGCTTTTATAACGAATGCTTTTATAAAGAATAAGACATTAAATAAACTGCAATTTATGACAAATACCTATTTAAAACAGTTTAATTTCTAAATATAACCAAATATAAACCTTAGAATTAGATACGTCACAGTGTATCCATTTCAATCTTAATAGATCTGTCATAACTCAAATTTGATTTGGATACTTTTTATTTATTATCGTAGGACTCATAAATTTTTTACTTTTAACCTCAGATAAATTAGATTCATCTTAAAGTAAAAAATTAAAAATTTGGAAGTAATTTTTTTTTCTAAAAAAAATTAGAGGATAATAAAGAAAAATACGTAAATACCTTAAGCTCGTGTATGATGTATCGTTAAAAGCTTATTTTAAAATTAATTGTAGATCTACAAAGACTTTTCAAAATGTGTTTAGTTAGACAAAATGAACAGGGTGCAATCAATTAAGTGCTTAAATTATAAACATTCTTTTTTTAATATCAAACTTTCTTTTCTTTGTACTTGCTCTGTATTTATGAAGCGAATGAAAGATATTAATGCCAGAGCAAATAAACAACAAGCGACGGAGGAAAATGCCATAATTAAATTACGTCATGGTTATGTATGAACCAAAGACAGCATGAAACAAAGTGAAAACGCACAGACAAGAGGCAAGAAAAATGCTAATCACACGGAGAAAACTACAGAGCGAAACAAAGGTTGGTTGGTTTATTAATACGTGAGTCTTAGGAGCAGGCAAGAGAGCGTTCTTAATACATATCAAATAAATTGTAAGAATAAACTGGTTATTTCATTGTTTACTCTACCATATAACTGATTATTAAAGCTACAATGTTATAATTCTCCTAAGTAGGCAATTGAGGAAGCAATAACTGCTTATCTCTCGCAGAAATGGAAACCAGAGCCTCTCTCAGACGGCGGAATGACATCTAGGAGGCATAAATGCTGCTATTTAATTACACAATTATTAGACAGTTACATCCTTACGTTTTCATCAGTAAAGACGGGCGAAAAACTCCGCGTGACGTCTATGAATAATGGCCCATTCAACATTTCCTGATACTGTACTGTACATTGGAATATTTCACATTGGTGCTTTCATACCACTTCAGCTGTTTACCTGCGTATAAAACAGATCAACTTAGGTCAGTTTCTTTTAAAAGAGATCTAACCTGTAATATTCATGATTTTCAGTTTTTTCCTCGGGACAACATTTCAAACCACAATAGTAGTACTTGCCACATAGGCACCTATCTAATTCAATTAAGCTAGTTAAGTTACACCAACGTGTTACATTTCTCGCTAGCATTAAAAACACCGTATTAATCAAGATTCTTAAATGACCCGTGAAATAGCTGAAACAAGGAAGAAATTTCACAATCGCCGCAGCAACGCCCGTTCAGTCTCCGATATCTTAAGTGGAGGTATTTGCATGCCTCGGGAATTAACAGATCAATTAGGAGAGTGGAGGGCAGGAACCGACAAAACCGTGTCCACGAAATCATTACGTGCGAGCAAGGGGTTCAGGAGATAATCAATCTCCATCACAGAAGCATCTCGGATAGCTGGCGAATTTATCTAATCATGGTAAATTGTATCCGTGGACACTGACGGATTAAATAAATTTCCATATACCATCTCAGCGTTCGCATAGATGCCCGTATGAATGCGTTTGCATTTACCATCGGTATAAATCTGACGCGATGCGATTTAATTTAATGTGTTTTGAAAATGCGCGTGCTTAAACTGAATAAATAATGCCCTGCCTTAACTCCACACAACAGGTTGACACTAACAATAACTTTAAATTAAGAGGCGGTTTTAAAAACCTTAACAAGATACTTGCGCTGCCTCGGGTTCACTTGGGATCTTATTACTTTAGTTTATGTATTCTTATACTAAGTATTACATATATTCTTTATTAAAGTGGATGTTCCAATAAAAATAAGCGGATTAAACAAAAAAAAAGAAAAATTAAATGAAAACTAAAAAATATTGAGGCGCATGTAATCTTCATCTTCATCCATATGGTGGACCCATTCAGATCTAATTGTACCCAAGTAAGTAGCACAAAGCAAGGGGTTAATTGTGTGTGCCGTTATAAATCGCTGCAAAGTTAATATATCAAGACGTTATAAACTCGATGGTTAATTGATGTCATGAATAAGACCGGCGTACCACTCTGCATTAACCCATCTAATGGAGATAAATCACGTGGCCGGTAATGTACCTGGCAACAGAAGTTTCTAATATTAATAAACTCGAGTAAAAAGCCCATAAGTTGGTCTAGTTCAAGGGTCACTCGGAATCGAAGGCAGCCAGCCAGAAGATTGTTGATGGTAGTCGAGACCTTAATGACCACAGTGCTTATGTTAAACGCTAATACGTATTTGGACATTGCAATGGTTTCTTGCACCGTTAAGAATTTACTTGCCACATGAAATATGAAAAATGCCTGAATGCTGCAGTTGTTGGTTTCCTTATTAGTTTCTGCGCCCGATTATTACTTATACGTTTGCCCAGCTCGCTTATTATGTAGATATGCATTTACGACGCCATGAAAAACCTGGGCAAAAATATGGAGGTGTAATCAGTAAGTTATATTGGCTGCTTGGATTAGTGATGCACGTTTTTTGCGCCCCGAGCGCTTTCAAAACCATTTAGTTTTTGTCAAGAATTTACGATTCATAAAATTTCCCTTCGTATGAGCATAATAAGTTATTTATTGCGACTTGTTGCTACACGCGAAATGAATAGAAAAATGTTGCTTCTTTCCAATTTGCCTTAAGTAATTTATGGCACAATTGCGTGATCTAAATATTCTTAAAAAGTTCCCCATGTAAGACGGTTCTCAAAGATATACATACAAAGCTGATAAATATATATATTGGCGTCCTATCTGGGTTTTATATAGATAGATGTAAAAGTAAAAATAAGTATACAGAATACTGATAAAGTTTTTTTTTTGAGAAATTAAACAATAATAGGAAATTAGGGTAAAATAATAGGCTGTAAATAGCAAATTAGTTTTTTTTTAAAATTAACTCCCCAAGCAAACGTTTCATGACGCTAGGAGGAATTATTCAATCACATCCGACTATAATATACCGCAGAACATGGAAGTCAGCAATAACTCTCCGCTCCAGACAAATTTAATCTTAAACTTATAAACAATAAATTGTATCATGGCTTGACAATTAAATTCTAATTAAAACCCATTTTCCTACCTATAAATTATAAAGGCGGCACGAAATCCGCGCCGAGCACAAAAGGACTTACCTGGAGCGGGATGCCTTCCACAGCTTGATGATCAAGCTTTGCATCGATGGAAGCAAACATCCACTCAAACAGATTGCCTTAAAACATATTCGTAAACATCTTCATAACCAACTTAATAAATATTGTTCGAAACATGTTCACAAACATCTTCGAAAACAAGTTCGTAACATCTTCGCAACATAAGTTCGTAACATCTTCGCAAAATATCTTCGGAAAATAAATTGCATAACATCGCCTTAAAAATATCACGATAACTTGAACATTAGTGAGGTTTAAGATTTAAAAAATAAACGCCTTTGATAGAGGTACGTACTAATCATCTCTTTATGCGCAACACCAACAAAAAAGGAACTGTTCAGATTAGTAGGTATAAAAGCGGACACTTTATTTCTTATAATATATTATTAAATGTATGGCTAGCAGCAGTTTTCATCAAGAGCCTCGCTTGGCGAAAAATAGCGCAAAAATTTAAGGATTATCCCAAGGTATACTGCCTGGTGCGGCATTAAAACGTTAAGAACGTAACAAACGTGTTCAATATAGAGGACGCCCCCAGGTAGAAAAAAATGTAATTGCAGTGGTCATCTTTCTGTTAATAATGTATATTGCGCTGGGCGTACAGTTTAACCAACTGTAATGAATGAAACGGTTGTACATTCTTAATAATAATAAAACTTTAAGTGTGTTTGAGGCCCGACATAATAAAACTTTAACACAACGAAAAAATCGCAGCTTCTATCTTCTAATTTAATATGTATAAAGTTTGCTCTTAACCAGAGCTCTGCTTTAAAATGACTTAGTTTTAGTTAAAACATTTCAATAACAAGTGAGTTTGTATCTACCAATGCTATTGCCCATATCAATGTAATGTACACAACATTAAAATAAAACCGGCACATACGAACCATTAAAATAAATTAACACCTGCAGATTGTCAGCAAACTAGCGCCGCACAGTGTTATTATTACCTCAGTCATTGTTAGAACGGCATATGGACTTTCACTCTTGTCACAGGTAATTATTTCGTATGCAACAACTACAACAAGCGGCGGCACACGAACAGATTCCCTTTCTTATTAACAAAGTCTAATTGCCGTAAATGCATCACAAATGCGGCGCGTTCGCCAGCTTACATTGTCCGAATGACTTCCTATTCTGGCCGAATATTCGATAGCGGCACTTTCACCCGCACGAAAAATGATCAGATGATTCGCCTAAGTGCAGCAGGAAATAATTTAGTATCCCTTCCACACAACAAAAACATGGCCAATCTCCTAGCATCTATCTTTATTGCGATCGATGGCCATATTTTCTCAGATCGATGGTCATATTTTCCCAGATTAGGGTTTAGGTTATTGCTTCGCCGGAAGTGCACCCTCGAATTCCCGCAGATTTTTGTTTTGTTACGAAACATCTCACATTTAAGATGGGAATCGTCTGATATGCCCACATAACGTCTGTTCGTAATAAAAGCGTTTCTCATCCAAATTTTCCGCAGGCGTCCATCCATCTTCAAAAGTATTTATCTTGTAAGCACAGTGGCCATAAAACGGAATCAAGGGCAATAAAATCAGAATATATTAAAACTAAACATCTTTAGGCGAATTAATTAAAACAAAGTTGATGAAAACGCTAATCGGATTACAAAAATTACTTCATCGGGTCGCAGGACCAGACGTCCCGTTAGACCTGTCGAACCGACTCCTCTAATTTTATTATATGTTTCTAATTAACATATTCGATGAACGTTTAGAGGCACCTAATAAGGGCAATTAACAATTTTACGGGCGTCCAATTAACGCAAAACGTTTTGAGCGAATTCTTTAATCAATATGTGCGATTCAGGAATTCGGATGGACTAATGAATTCTGTATTAGGCACCGTTTCGCATTTTGACGAGATTATAGAAAATATTTTCTCAAGTTTAGTGTGTACAAGTAATTGAAAAGTGAACAAGAAAGCTACACATCAATCAAGTTTGAAACAACACCTCATACATAAGCAATTTAGAGCAATTAGCGGTTGCAAGAATGCGTATCTGTTGGGTACATAGGGAAGCAAGAGGAACAAAAACGTCGCGAGTGGATTTTAGCACTGAAAGTAAAGCCCATCCCGGAGTGCAAACATGGCAGTCTTTAAACACTTAAAGGCCTCCGCACAGGTTCAACAGAGTTGGCTCTTTGCGTTAGCAACAACAGTAAAAAAATTAAGAACAAACAGCGAGAGGCATAAAAAGCAAACTCGTATTGCAACGCATAAAACTGGCCAACCATATGGCCCTACTTGGACTGCTACAGTCCAAGATGCAACAGCATCTGCACGTAGCACACTTCCACCAACCTCTCTTTTTCATCTCTTTGCCACATTAGGATGCAGGCGTCCATTCCATAAATTCATTTACCTTTTGAGTGCATAAAACTCTAAGGACGAATAAAATTAAATTTAATCGCAAATATTTGCAGCGGTTCGTATTGTATCCCTTCAGACATCCGATAAGTTTCGGCGCCAGTTAATCAGAGTTACGTTAAATTAAACATTAACACGTTAGGGAGCCCAACGAACGAAGGCCATCGGGTATTGAATTCTCCCACGTGGATACGAACAAGCAGAAAAAAATTGTAGATAGGAACTATAGTCGAACACAAAGCCATAGGTCATTATTGACAAGACTTCAGAGGATGCATATGGGGAAATAAATCGATTACGCCGTAACACACTTACGTCATGTAAACTTTAATGTTTTTTTTTTACTCGGAGTCTCCACCGGTACACACCCATAATTTTGTAGGTTTACACTCGCACACGAGCGGTCGTAGTAAGCTGTGAGCTGTGTAGAGTTCTTTAATTGCATTAACGGTTGTGAACCGTACGCAAACCAAACACAAACCATCCGACTTGACCTTTACCTTGATTTCAGCGAACATAAAACATCTGCTCAGTCTAATTGTTCCCATCCATACTATATAGTCAATTACCTTTTTTCAAATGCACGATGCTGTAATTAGCTAGCGTTACTTCTTTTCCATTCTGCTGATACAAACAAATAAATTACACAGGAAGTTCAGAAAGCCATTGTATTCGGCGGCGCAGCGCTGTAGGTACTTCATCAAACCAGCTGTACGGTATTGTACCCTGCTGCATGTGGACGGATTCGTGTAAACACAGGACGTGTGCCTTATCGGGGGTGCCAACACATGCATGACCTACACTTACCCATGAATATTTAATTGAAAAATGCTGCTGGGTGTAATAAACGGAAAAATCGCTCACTTCCTCTTCAATGCCCCGATTGCGCGTAATGAGGGGCAGGTTTTCCCGTGCAGAGGAATTATATTGTTGCATTTTAGTCGGAAGTGCAAGTATTCGCCTTGCGCCTCCGCCAATTGTGCGGGGATAGGAATTTACCATATAATTCTACTATTCAACGTATCCGCACGTGGTATATCTACTTCTATATTTACATATCTTTTTCTATAGCAATATCTTCTTCCATTGTAATTATAAATTAATTTGTAAAGATTAAAAATTCATAGGTACATATTTAGGAATTTAAAGAATTTTAATGTCCAAAATTTGAAAATTAACTCCTATTCTGTAACTTTCGCTTGGTATTTAGTTTCTGTGACTCATATTACTTGTAGGCTCTCAAAGAACGTTTTTGTAATGTGAAAAGGCCAAACGGACAATTTAGCGGATCAGTGTTAATTGTTTCCGTTGGGTGTCGATATATTCATTGATTTAAATGTTGCTCCATACACAAGACATTTTTAAGAATATGTTTATTTCTTAAAGTATCTTTACAAATATACTTACTTTACCATCTATTATTATCAATGCTAATATTCGGCCGTATTACGTATCTTTTTACCTCAGCTAGCGACGTCGCCAACTCCTGGTTTGTCGCTAAATTAGTGACATTCGTCGTGTTAGCGACAAGTCGCTGGAATCCGTATCACGTACCTCAACAAAGTTGATAAATTAGCGATAAAGTCGCTAACTGCGGTCGCTAAATGAATGACAGCCCAGTAGGGTGTTGCT
>JAWQRP010004126.1:0-12318 GCA_033557875.1 Quadriops clusia
ATTTGAAAATTAGCTAAAGAAACCTGGGGATATTAAGACACTATATGTTCAAGAAAATAAGCTAAGTAACCTGGGGCTATTAAGACACTAAAGATTCAAAAAAATAAGCTAAAGAAACCTGGAGCTATTAAGAACTACAGATTTGAAAATTAGCTAAAGAAACCTGGGGATATTAAGACACTATATGTTCAAGAAAATAAGCTAAGTAACCTGGGGCTATTAAGACACTAAAGGTTTGAAAATAAGCTAAAGAAAAATGGGGAAACGGATTTGAAAATTAGCTAAAGAAACCTAGGGCTATTAAGACATTAAATGTTCAAGAAAATAAGCTAAGTAACCTGGAGCTATTAAGACACTAAAGATTCAAGAAAATAAGCTAAAGAAACCTGGAGCTATTAAGAACTAAAGATTTGAAAATTAGCTAAAGAAACCTGGGGATATTAAGACACTATATGTTCAAGAAAATAAGCTAAGAAACTTAGGGCTATTAAGACACCAAAGGTTTGAAAGTAATCTAAAGAAAAATGGGGAAACGGATTTGAAAATTAGCAAAAGATACCTAGGGCTATTAAGACGTTAAATGTTCAAGAAAATAAGCTAAAGAAACCTGCGGCCATTAAATGTTCAAGAAAATAAACTAAAGAAACCTGGAGCTATTAAGACACTAAAAATTTGAAAATTAACCAAAGAAATCTGAAGATATTAAGACAATATATGTTCAAGAAAATAAGCTAAGAAACTTGGGGCTATTAAGACTCAAAAAGTTTGAAAATATGCTGAATAAACCTGGAGCTATTAACGTTAGAAGTTTGATAATAAATTCATATTTTTCTAGCAGATTAATCAAAAAATGCATTTAACCCAGGGAGGTTAGATATAACGGAGCAAGCTTAACATAGCTTGTAGACAGCTTTTTTTGAAGCCAGTTTGGAGGGGGAACGATGCTTGTGACGTCACAGCTTTGGGCGCGCAAGTCCGTATGGGAAATATGAGGTTCGTTCCAACAGCTCGATTTGATAGTTTTGTGACAGTTTTATGTGCGATGCAGGGTCGGTCCACTAATAAAATTAGTAAAATATACATCTCTATGGTAATTTCTATGTGTCTGATCGGCCCTGTTCAGTACATTGAACGATACAAATCGTGCTGTTGGAAAGAACCTATTACTTTAAGTGCGGCCTTGACCAGTACATATATTCCATTCTAATAAGCGTCTTCGTTAAATTCCGTTAATTTCCCATTAAATGAGCTATTTTATGCTTAAATGTGATACGATATATTTTTATTACGTTCTTACACAGCCCTGGTGTCATTTTTACACCCCATCACGTAATATTTCAGCATTTTTCGCGGGGTCCGTCACACAAGACGGACCGGACAAGACTGACAATTGCCGACTTCAGCCTAGCGTGTTCATATGCTGTTCATATGTGCTGGCCGTCCCACCTCACCCCTCTCGACTTCAATAATCGCCGCGTACGCTTGCTCCGTATTATCTAACCTCCCTGATTTAACCGAACTTACTATTGGTCCCAATTAGTTCGGATAATCGACTTTACTTTATAATAAAACTGCAATTTCATATGACTTTTATTTATTAGTATAGTAGCATAATCCTAAACTTAAAACCGTCAAGTTTTCACTGAACTCGCAAATTTCGATCTGTAAAAGCTATAAATTTCGTCGTCCACATCAGGATCCCCAGTCAAAGGGATCGTCTTCATGAAATCGATAAATTCTTTAGAATCATGATGGTCTTTGCATGGTTCCACATTTTTTGAACTAATTGAATTCGCATGAAACCTTGACGTATTTGAGACAGAACTTGGGGTAATACTCGAACTACCACTAATAGAACTCTTGCTCTTAGAATCTGGACTAATAGAATCATTGTTACCAGAATTTACACCAACAGAATGTATACTAAAAGAAGATGCATTACTAGTATTTAAACTGCTAGTATTTACATTACTAGTATCACATCTAGTATCTATACTACTAGAATCTACTTTACTAGACAAACTAGAATCTCTTTGCCTCGAAGTTCTAAGATGCTTCAAATGGTTCCTTTCAGCGCCTTCCTCTTCAAATGGCTGCAAAATGTTATAATGATCGATATTAGGGATCTTCATTTCTGCTTCCTTAGTAGTTTCCCTTAAATGAACCTGTGGCGGCTCTAATTTTGGAGAATCCTTACGCTTTAGTTCGTACTGATCAATATTACTTTTATTAGCACTCAATACAATTTTTGTACTGGAACTCGAGTCGCAAATTCCCGAATCGCTATTAGTAGCCAAAGCATCGCTTTTAATACCATAATATTTGTAAAAATTTGAATATACGCTTTGCGGTGCCATCGAGTAATTTTGGTAAATCTTGGGGATTCCATTGGAAGTTTTGGGATAAATTGAAGCATTCAAATTCATAGCAGAACTCGAATTGTTCTCCTTCAAAACATGGTCAATGTCGTTCCAAGATTGACATGCCCTAGGTGCTAACTCTTCTGTCTTTTCCAGCTGAAACATCGGTAAACTTTTCGTAACCTCCAGTTCGACATTGTTTCCATTGTTTACCATCGAACCTGTGAAGTTATACCCTACATTGTTTCCCGCAGAACCTAAGTTGTTCAAACTTCCCAAACTGTTCTCTTTTTCAACTTTCATCAAAATATCAAAAACACCATCATCATATCCTGAGTTTAGACTGACAAACAACTTTTCTCCCGACTGAAACTTCCGGATGGTTCTTATTTCCGCCTGCCGAAGGCCATGCTTCAAGTGTTCAATCTCATTCTTCAAATTTTGTAGCTGCAAGATCGTCTCCCTATAAATGTTTTGATAAAACATCAACTGGCAGTTCAACTCGTTGACTTCTTGAAAGTTTCTTGCGTCTCCTCCGAGAACTTCCATCTTTTGCCTGATTTTGATGATGTTACGCTGGCACTCCTCGATAGTAGTGGCCACTATTTTAGCGCACTCGTACTTCTTGTCCAACATTTGATAATAAGATTCAATTTCAATACGATTATTCGGTTCTTTGATGTACTCTTGGAATGCCTTGAGATCGTCTTGAGATGGCAGTAAAGAATCTAGGGACCTCAATCTATCCGACAAAAGAATAGAACCTTCTCCTTCTTTGGCAATGCTTATCCCACTGTCAATTGGACCAATTTCCTCAGCTAATGAATTTTCATTACTTGAGGTAATCGGGGAATCCATAAGTTCATTGGTTGAAACCGCCACATTTTTTGTTCTCACTTTATTTTCTGTTAGTAGTATATTTTCTTTTAAAGGAGAAATGAAATTTTCTTTTAGTACTATTTTTTCTTTTAATAATGTATTTTCTTTTAGTAGTATTTTTTCTGTTAATAGTGTATTTTTTGTACTTATATTACTTTTTGTATCTGCAGTAGTTTTTCTTTTCACACTTCTCTTTGTTTCTTCATTATTATTTGGTGATGTATTGTTCTTTATCACTGATTTGGATGTTTCCAGTAGTTTGTTACCTGATTTTTTATTTCCAGTTGCTTTAATGTTGCTTTCTTTTATATCTCCGTATTTAATCTCCTCTTCTTTAACGTTAACCTCTTTAATACCCGATTCTTTAACACATCCAGTTTTTTTAGAGCTAACCTTACAACTCGTTTCTCTGTCCTTCTCTCTAAGATAAGCTTCTTTTAAAATCCGGAAACAAAATTGAAGCTTTTCTACTTTAGGCGCAATGAGCAAAGTTCCTTCCCCGTTCAAGTATTCTTCGACTAAAAGCCTGCACTCTTCTTTTTCCTTAAGGGTGAGTTCTTTAGATAACTGAAGATCTTCAACCATCTGCAATTTTGACTGCAAATCGAGTATCTCGTTCTTGAGGAAGTTGATTTCCTCACTGGGATCAACTTCTTCGTTTATCACCGCCTCAGTGTTGATCAACGCGACCCTTTGGGCAAACTTGCAGGTCGAAATGGTTTCTTCTATGTTCTTCTTCGAGACACACATTGTAGTCAACATGGCGGTCATGGAGTTCCCGGATAACGAGTCTCTCAGCATGTAGGTCATCATGCTGTTCCTGAAGGGGATGTGCTGCCTCTTGACCTGGCTCAAGGCCATAATAACTTGCTCCAGGTAATGCAATGAAAGGTTTATATGTTTAGCTTCGTTCAGGGTGACTCCAGAGATGTTGGACTTGTGAATCCTCTCGGAACCAGCCAAGTCGACCAAATGAAGCTTGCACTTTCTTACCTTGTTGGTCTTGGCACTTCTGGAGGATACGTAGATTGTGAAGATGCAGTGAGATCTCGAAGAGTATTCGTTCATTGGAGTTTCTGCGATTGTCCTAACAGAAATTTGGGGTAGAATGAAGGCAAAGAAAACGAGAATGAATGCTTTAACAAATTTTGATATTCCATTGAAAACCTGGTTTAAAACAAGAAAAAATGAAAATGGAGAAGTCGTAGGATTTGCCGATGATGTTGTTAATTTGCAATGAAACATAAGACAAGTCGAGTTGGTTTAATTATAGCTAGAAGCACGTATTACGTTTCAGTGGATAGCAGGGGTTGGAAATGATTGAGCTGATTGTAAGTTTAGGGTTTATTAGAAATGAGTCAAACCTATTCGTGTCCCCTAAGAAAAGCAAGCGCATTGCCTCTTGTTCACTACTCGCCGGCATTATACTCAAGTTTCTGATGTGGGCTTCCCCTTTCCCGTCTTCTAGCAAAACTACACGCCTGCAAATGACTTCTTTAGCTATCACTTATATTTCTCTGTTATTTAAACGACGCCAAGTGTACTTACGGAAGTTCTTCCAAAAGAGTTGCAGGCTGCTTGGGGTTTAAAAGATCATAACCGACTTCGTTGTATATCTCTAAATACGATATGTGGATGCAATACTTATCCGGACTCTATTTTTATTAAAAATAAACAAACAAAGGTGATTACTTTTAGGTACATGTCAATATAATATAATAAATATAATAATAATATAAATTAATACTTACAGTATTAATGAACTCAAAAATTTGCTGTATACTTCTGGGTATTAATCCTCGGTTATTATAGTTATTTGGCGATCCGGTGATCGAGTAAGTCTTTCCGCTACCAGTCTAAAACCACATAAAAACTGTAATAATACTTTTTTGACTATAAAATGCAAATTTAGTAAAATTCTTACTTGCCCGTAAGCCAGTATGGTCCCATTGTATCCGTTTATGACGCTATAGGAAAATAAATAAACAATCTACAATTTACGTTGATTCATTTCATTAGTAAAATAATTTTTGGTTAACAAACCTATTAACCACGGGTTTCGCAATAGTTTCGAAAATATCGCCCTGGTTGGCACTTTTGTCGAAAATTTTGTGAAACCTAAACTTAAGCTTCTGCTTCTGCTTCTTATCGGACGGGCTCTTGTAATGAAAGACGATGTTATCGTGGTCGTTTCTTTGCGAAATTTCATAATTCTAGAAAAAAAAATTACGACAAAATGTAAAAATACGTAAGCTCGTTAAATTACCCCAAAAACCGGCGACTTTTTGGGGCTCCTCTCCCCCTTCACCCTCGCGTACACTTTTATAGAATTTTTAACCATCTCGTCTGAAGAGCATAACTCACTTCATTTAGACAGCTAGCTGTCTAATTTGATTAAAGCTTTCACATATGGAAGTCATTGTCATAAAATTTATGAATAAAGTAGGACAAGACAGGAAACTTAATAATAATTTTCAACATTACTTCAACTTTATCACAATACTAGATAACTTAGGTTAAGAACGTTTTTATTCTTCAAAACATACATTAACAGTCTCATAAAACAAATCAACATAATTTATTGCTTATTCTAAATCGCATACTATCCAGTCTTCATCTTCTGTCATCCTATTCCCCGCCATTTTCGCTTCAATTACTCTAATTTCCTTTTTATTAACAACGCCAATCAAATTTCTGTATACGCCATCTTTCGATTTGACCCCCAACTTTAACAACTGGCGACCTTCTAATTTTATAGAAGACCTAAGCTTAAATCCTTCAATCCCTTTGTACTCGTAGACTTCAATACTTTCTTGGTTTTCCAAGAACAAGAGTAAAGTTTCTGGGTTATTTTCAAATTCCAGTGAGATCAAAGAAGACGGTTTATAAGTCGATATTTTTTGAAACACCATCCCTGTAGTAACGTCATCATATATTTTAATCAAATCTGAATGGCTCTTCACCATCATGTCTTCCTGCGAAGTCACAGCAACTAGTTTTTTATGCTTCTGAGAGCCAACGTTCATGAAAACAATTTCTTCTTTGTTTAAACCTTCTATGTGAGTTCTAAATTCTTCAACGACTTTGCCGATCCTGACTTGTTCACCTTCTAAATCGTGAAATTCTTCAATTGTACTTCGAATCAACTTATAAACCTTCTGCCCATCTGTTAAGGCCAAACCGATCCCCAAATGTCTTGAAACAAACTTCAAATCTGCCCCAGATTTCTGCCATTTTCTGAATTTTGTCACATTAAATGTTGGATTCACTTTTAATTTAAATTCTATAATTCCATCAGGAAATTTGCCGAAAAATGTCCCGGGCGCTAAAGATTCCTGGAGTGTGGTCAAGCCTGGAATATTTAGTAATCGAAGTACCGAGGGTGTTCCATTTGTTTTCAAAACATTTTCATAATTGATCCTCCAAATGTTGGTCCCAGAGATGTTGCAATTACTTTGCTCAGGTCCCCTAGTAATGAAAAACAGTTCTTCACCTATCCTTGTCCTAACAACTTGGTACACGTATCCGGTTTCAACAGATTTCAATAATACAAAATTCTCATTTTCCCAAACGAAAACTTTGGAAAAACACGCATTCGCCTCATTCGCTACAATAAAAGCACTTTCATCTCCAACTCCGTTGAAGCTATAAACAATGTTCAACCGTGCCTCTAGTTTAATTCTTTGAACAGTTTCGAAGTTTTTAAAGACGTACACTTGGTTCTTAGCAAGACTAGCTAAACTTTCCACGTTTTTACAAGTTGTCTTATATTCGTTCAGTATCATGCTATCCTTAAACAAACCTTTTTCCTTAATGCTTGTCTCTAAACTTCTGACATCGATTCCTCCAAGTAAACCAGAACTAGAAACATCTCCTTCAAATATCACAGACTTCGTTACGTTCCAAAGTTGATCCACGTTTTGAGAAACCTCTCCAGTATTAGTTTTGATTCCTTTTCTAAACCACGTAGCCAAATCCACATTATTCACTAAACCATCCACTCTTAAATTTTGGTCCATCACCGTCTCATCCAAAAAGTTATAAGTTGCCTGAAGCCTCTGAGCCGTCCCTAATGTAACGATGGCTTCCAAAGGAACGTCTCCATTAACTTTACCATTTATTACGGCTTCATCGTTAACCGTAACGGTATCTACAAATTCCACAGGGGATAAAATGACATTATCGGAATTCCGCATGACTGTATTTTTGTACAAAAATTCCAAATTATTTCCATTGACCGATCTAAGCACTTCAACATCATGCAAAGCTGACATTTCACCTACTTCCAAATGATCAAATATATAGGAATCTTTTAAACGCGCCAAATTGCTCACGTTTTTACCATTTATAAACTCCACCTTAATGTTATCGTGTAAAACTGCTCTTTCAAATATGACCTTCCCTGGAATCTTACCCTTGTTGATGTAAACAGCTTGCTTTTGCCAATTTTCCAAATCAATTGAGCCCATTAACCGTTCTGTAATCATGTCCCCTTCCACGGATAAATTGTCCACTTCAACAAACTCTTGGAAAGTGACAAAACCATCGATGAATGCATCTTGAGTTACCAAAACGGCATTGGCTGCAAATTCGGATAAATCCTTCCCGTTTAACATTCCCGAAATTGCTAAGTTGCCATCGATTTCAACGATATTTTGAAAAATAGTTGGAGCTGTTATTTGTACATCTCCTTGGTGCAGATACACGATGTTATCGAAAATGACGGAGATGCTTCCAAAATCGATGGTTTCGTTACTGTTGGGAAAAACATTAGCACATATTAACCCTCCACGCACACCCAAGTTGTTTATCAAAATTTTAGAGGATTGTGTCTCATAAAACGTGACGTTCCCTTTTATGCTATAAGTGTCTTCAGCGTGGTCAAATAATTCTGCAATGTTTTTCAAACTAGCCCCATTTAATTCTCCCTGTATAGTCGCATCGAAGTTAACTATAACATCCCCGATAAACTCGAATGGGCTATTGATCCTGTATTTATCATATTTCGTTAAAATGTTGCTCAATCTGATGTTGTTCAAGTAGTCTGTTTCAATGAAGCTGGTCACGTGTAAACCGTTTTCAAAAATTTTCATTGAAGTGAACGTGACGTCTGTTTGATTTTTGTATATCACGTTAGAGAAGAAATCGCCAATGTCCATTCCGTTAAGATTCTTAATGACCAGATTTTGGAAAATCACGTTCCCTGCAACTTCTAGATGGTCTTCTTGTAACCATTTTTCATTGCACCCATACATCAATTCCGTTGTCTGCATTCCATTTATGGTCAAGACTTCGATGGATCCTTCTACTATAAGATTCTTTATTTCCAATTTACCTTCCATCATCATATTACAAATTTTCTGGGTAAGGAAATCTGCATTGAGTTCTTCGTATGGGAGATCGTTTATAAAATTCGCCGAAATATCTTTAGTGTACAATCTATCAACATAAACTGTTCCAGTGGAAACATTTCCCACTTTTTGGAAATTAAAACTGTCTAAATTTGATTTTTGAATTATACAGTTGCCTTTTATACGCAAGTTTTCCACAATTAGTTCCTCAAAATCAATGGTGTTGTAAAAGTATCTGCTATCGTCGTTTGACGAAGAAGATGGAGTGGAGGCAAACAAAAGATCGACAACTTCTATATCATTGATAGAAGTAGTGATTTGCAAGCCTTGCTCTACTGATACATCGTTAGAAAACGTAATGTTAGCTGAAACGTATTGATTTCCATTGATCCTCACTGTTTGTTCGTCCAATTTGGTGATATTCATGCCCCCAAAAAGCCCACCTATCTCCATATTATCAATTAATATGTCGCCATTTATTTTTTCGAAAAATAGCATTTGGTCGGTGTCGCTGGTAACAAAGTTTTCTAAGGGAATGTTGTTGATTAAACTGCTGTGAATTTGAAGATTTCCTTTTATGGTTAAACCATCAGGGAACGATTTCGCCGATGTTATGGTCACGTGCGGGGAATCCTGGAATAATTATACAACTGTTATTAAGCTAATTCAAAATTAGGTCATGAGGAATAGTTTTAAATAAATTTACCGTGTAAACTATATTGTCTAACACATCCCGAAAATTGGCACCATTAAAATTTTCTTCCACAATCAAATCCCCAAATATTCTCAATTCTTGCTGGAAGTTCAGATTGGATATTATCGTTGAAGCGTCTTTCAAAGTTGGATTAGGCAAGTAGTCTCTCATAAAGGCTCCAGTAACATCTCCTGAGATCTGTAATAGATTGAACAATTACAACAAAAAACAAACGCCAAAGTGATAAATATTTACATTCAAACTTTCGGTTATCTCCAAATCTTGAATTTTAAAAACGCCTGATATAAATTGATCAGTTGATAATGTTATAATTGAATTTACTGCAATTTCGTTGAGCAATCCCTCCACCAGTATATCGTCCACCATTACATCATCTTCAAAGGTTTTAAAACCAGAAATTGTAGTCAAAGTTTCAGAATTTTCGAATACGTATCCTTCGGGGAAAGTCAACCCGTTCAGCTCTTCAACCTCGGCAGCATCAGTCACTAGGACATTTCCCTCGATTATTGCTTTGTTAGGAATTGTAGTTTCTTCATTAATCCAATATAGATTGTCAAGGAATTCTCTCTTGTTGATAATTTCTCCATTTATTTCTTTGGCGAAAATGTTTCCTCTGTGCATATAATTATCTAATTTGAGGCTGGTGTCGTTGCTAGATGTGTGAATCTCTTGGTTCTTCTCGTAATTATTGTGAACCGAAAATTCGTTCACTTTGTTAGCTCTTATAGCTTCCTCAATAACCAATTCTTCAAAATCCAGATTGCCAATCGAATTGTTTACCAGTCCTCCCAGATCAATTACTTCATCCTGGATGACGATGTCATTGAAACGTTCGCATAAGACGTCTTGGGAAACCGTAACAAAATCTTCAAAATTTAGATTACCTTCAATAATAACAGTTCCATTTGTTTTGCTGCTATGTTCTAGCACTATTATGTCTTCTGCTTTCACGTTGTTAACTATTTCAAAGTCAACTTCTTGTACAAAAATGTTAGAAATAGTAACACTGTTTCCAAGGAGACTCTTGGAATCGTTTAATCTGAACACATCTGCGGTTAGCTCATACCAATTGAATTCATCATTAACTATGTCAACTTCAATTTCATCAACAAGAGCTTTTCCTAAAATTTCCACCTGTCCGTGAACAGTCAATTTCTCCAAATTCAAAACTTTCACATTTGATGGAATAGCATTTTTTAGCTTATCACCTATTCTTCCTAGTTCTTCCCTAATTGCATTAACTTGTAACTCAATTTCTTCAACCACGCGCAAATTTTCTTCTGTTGCTTGCCTGATATCGGAATTTTCGAATAATTTATCAACCTGGATATTTTCTTCTCCAAAGGCTGCTTCAGGATTTTGGTATAAATCTACCAAATCAGATTGCTGTGTTGAACTCCCAATTCGCGTTGGCATTTGTGGAACTTCCAGGACCTTTGTCGATTTAGTTGCTTGCTCGGAATAAGACAAGATCGCCTCCAATTCTTTCTTTTTCGCCTGGAAGTTGCTCATCTGCTTTTCAAATGGACTAGATAATGGTCTTAGAGCAGTCTCAATTTGAAATAAGCCGGAGTGTGGCAACTTTTCGTGTGGGATGAGGAGACCTAAATAATTATCTAAAGTCACCACCGTAGACCCGATTATCCCAGTTTCGTGTTCTTCCTCAGCTATGCAACTCATCCCGTGCTGGATCTCCCCGTAAAAGTTGCACATCATCTCTTTGTGCACCTCAAAATTTTCACCGTTGAACAGAATGACCTCAATGACCTGACTGGAATGACTTTGGTGCTGCACGAGCCTTTGGGCGAGCAAAATCACGTCACTTCGGAAAGTTTTTACTGGAATGGCGAACCAAAAGTTCAGATCTGTGGAGATCCCGTGCCTGATGGGTATTCTTTCAAAATTTAATGACCTAGTAATCTCGAAGATTCCATATTGGGCGCCGTCTACAGCGAGGAACAATTTGGAACTTTGATGGAAGGGTAGCGCCTGGCTTACATTCTCGCTTGAAATGTTATGAAGGTTTGTAAAAAACTTAGTATTTAGAATGTTGGTTGTTTCGAAGTTTGATCGTTTTGAGGTTTTGTCGTGGGAGAAGATAAGAACTCTGCCTAGTCTTCTCTGGGGGATTGCGAGGTACATTTTGTTGTTAAGTGCGGTCAAACCTGTGGATTTAGTGCTTTCTTGTAGTTGAATGGTTTGCAGTAACCTGGAAATAATGCTTAATAATAATAACAATAATAATGAAGCACTGGTTAAATATGGTACAGAGAAATGCTCCAATAAAATAACAAGAGACAAACTGGCAGATAGCAAAAAGGGTAATTCAGAGAAGAACAAAATATCTCTTCACTCTCTTTTTTGGGACGATGTGGTCATTATAGTTTAAAACAAAGACTATCTTAGTTATAAGGATCAAAACTTGAATAAAGAATAACAAAGGGCAGAAACGGGAATAAACTTTAAATAAATCGGAATATCTCGTAAAAACAGAGAAACTTGTGAAAATCCAGAAATGGAAGAAACCTTGTAATCAAACAAAAAGACAACAATTCGTATGGCCAAGAAGAGACGAGGTTTAATGAGTCCATGCAGTGAAACGAATTAGAATATAATGTCTGGAAAGACAAGCAAGAATGGAGAATATGGCTAATGGAAGAAGTAAATCTAAATACATATTGCAAACTATTGGAGAATATACTTAGTTTTCAGTTGGAGAGTACTTTGTGATTATTAGAACAGTCCAAAGACTGAAGTTTCTTAAATAAACGTTTCCCAATTAAAACGGAAGTTTGGCATTAATGACTCATCATTAAAATCTTATATTAATAAAAACGGATTTTCATTATTTGCTACGTCTAGCAATAATTAAGAGAATATAATAGTTGAATTACTTTCATAATAGGTTTGTTTTATCAAGCAAAATGGGAACATGTTGCTAACTAGTTCAGAATTATCCAGAGCGCATGCGTCAGAAAAGGACCAAGTTGGTAACAGATGCGTGATAGAACGG
>JAWQRP010004127.1:0-12317 GCA_033557875.1 Quadriops clusia
ATTGAAATCTTTGCAGTCTTCATTGATCGATATTGTAATTAGAGTTCAATGAAATTTAATAAGGTTTTATTAGTCATAGATATAATATTTCAATTTAATAAGCAGATAATTATATAAAGTTACTCTTTTCATATTACGAAATAAGATACAGTTAACTTTTTATGTTTCTTTTTGCATGCCTTTTTTTAGTTTGAGTTTAAGAA
Organism: Quadriops clusia; assembly: GCA_033557875.1. Lineage (NCBI taxonomy): Eukaryota > Metazoa > Arthropoda > Insecta > Coleoptera > Hydrophilidae > Quadriops > Quadriops clusia. The sequence goes on from JAWQRP010004127.1 coordinate 204, forward strand.
TAAAATTTTATATTCGAGGTTTTCAGTACAAGAAAAAAATTAGTAATTTTAATAACCATTTGTCTCGGTTCTCAACAGAGGAAAAAAGAATAATCAGTTATGAACGAGTTTTTAAAAATACAATTAACCAGAACTTGAACCATTTTAATATTTTATTTTTATAATTCGATGGATAAGTGATATTTACAACAACTGTTTATAAAAAGTAATATTTATACTCGTACAATAAAATATCTTCTATTCGCACTGTTCCAGAATAACCGAGAGATAAAGCGTGCTTTTAGCTTTAGATAGAAAATCGGTACAAAGCGGTATTTGTAACTGAATTAAATAGAATGGAATACTTTAAATACAACTTTGGTTACAAATATGCAAAATAACTTATGATGTATTTTATCATATTTCTCATAGTTCCCGAGATATTGCCATGTCTAACGCTTATTAGGACACGTTGTAAATGTAATGGACCTGAGATTAAATACTCGTACATCTTTGGGAACCAGTTTACAGTTTTAATCGAAACCGAACCAATGTTTCAATATAAATATTAGATACAATTCAAAATGAAGAAACCCAAGTTTTAAAATTAATTATACATTTTAAATTAATTGTATTTTTTTTCTTTAATTGTATTTTTTAAATTAATTGTACATTTTAAATTAATTGTACATTTTAAATTAATTGTAATTGTTTTCATTAATTGTAAATTATTTCATTAACAAAAACCCCGTTTTGAATAAATCTGGGAATAAATCCTGCATGTTAAAACGTTAGAAACCTTCAAACTCATTCTATAAATGAAGAAATAAACAATAATAAATGAACATTTATGAAATATTATTGATCATAATGCCAAAATCTCAGGAATAATCTAATATTTCATATACTGTTATAATAATAATAATAATAATAATACTGATATATACTTTCTTGACCACTTGACATATTAATTTATGTTTCTTATACTTGAAAAGAATAAAAGTAAAAATCCAGCACAGTTACATCAAACAACCCCCGCCCTAGGGCTTTGCATAACGATACAATTATTATCGATATTTAAAAGAACCTAAGCGAGGGACTGCATTATAATTTGAATAATCCGTTATCAGTTCTTGTATTTCGCAAGGTCGTGCGGTGTTGGATGCGATTAGGGCTGCCTGAGGATTGGGCTTGTTTACAGCCCGCACCTAGACTATAAAATAGAGATTAAGATATCTCCCTGTATAGGTAATCCCTACCCGCAATTTTCCGGATTTTCCAACAACTTGCTTTTCTCGTCTGCTGGATTCAATTCTGCTTCAGTGCACTCGCAAATCCCGACACAACCTGCTCGCGTTTAAAAATATTTCCATGAAAGAAGTTTTCTTATTTTGAAAAAACTAATAATAATGATGCTCAAAAACTTATGGTAATTAAGCTGGAAAACTAATCATAATAAAGCTCAAAAACTAATCATAATCAAGCTCAAAAACTAATAATAATGAAACTCAAAAACTATTAATAATGAAACTAAAAAACTAATAATAATGAAACTCAAAAACTATTAATAATGAAACTCAAAAACTATTAATAATGAAACTCAAAAACTAATAATAATGAAACTCAAAAACTAATAATAATGAAACTCAAAAACTAATAATAACGAAATAAAAAAAACTAATAATAATGAATCTCAAAAACTAATAGTAATGAAACTCAAAAACTAGTAATAATGAAACTCAAAAACTAATAATAATGAAACTCAAAAACTAATGATAATTAAACTCAAAAACTAATGATAATGAAACTCAAAATCTAATAATAATGAAACTCAAAAACAAATAATAATGAAGTTCAGAACTAATAATAATGATCACGAGACAACAAACGTCAAAAGTAATCCCGATGAGAAGAGGCGGATCGAAGGGTATAAGGCGACCTTCCCGTAAGAATGCGAAAATTAATGCCTCTGGCAGCTTATTACTTTCGAACTGCCCTGATTGCAGGGTGCGACGTTCGACTCGTCTAACAACCCCTTTTAGAATAGCGAAAAACTACGGCCCCAATTATGAACGTGTTGTTTGTATAAAACGCTTTTTCAGTTTAATTAAAAAAGCGCAGCCCTACGTCGCGACGCGCCGCTCTCAGGGGTGGCTCTTGACAAGGCCATCAGGCATCCCCTAAGACGTGCTAAACCCCGTAGTATCTGCATTCAACGCCGACTTGATGTTCGCAGAGGGACCGCTGTAATAAACTGCCCTGTCCCGCGCAAACGATGATGTATCAATTTTAAGTCGATGTGTGATCATTTTTACCATTGTTTCTCGCAAGGAAATCGTACAAAAGGACAATATGTTCGTTCTGAACTTAATGTTCAAGGAAGATCTGCGTTATTGATTCAAATATGTACTTATGAACCGAGATTAAATATCGTTCCCACGTTGTTACTTGCTGGTTAAAATAATCAGTAGACTGTCATTAATTAGCTTTACGAGCAAGGTTATTATGTACTGCTTATATTACAAACACTTCCAAGAAGAGATTTAAAACAACATGAAGTGATAATACAAATATGAAATCATTATAAGTGCTATATTTATTTTTTATAATTGTTTGAACTGCGTTTGTCAACAACAAATTATCTGTTAAATTTAATAATGTTCTGTTTTAAAATTTAAATTAAATGTTCTTTCTTATCCAAGTTTTGTCTGTTGTTTCCAATATCTGTTAGTATATGTACTTGAGTGTACTCTTATGTTTTTTACTTGTTCATTTCTTTTATAAAATTTGTGAGAACTATCAATGTGGCTTTTTATGTTATTGCATTTTACAAACTCATGCCAAAAATTGATATTTGCTGACAAAATGACAATTCTTTTAATACGATTACTCTAACGATCAATGTAAGACTAACGTAACAATATATCTGCGGAAAATTTTTCTAACGTGAAAATTTTATCATAATGTTTACATTACATTACATATAATTATTGCAAATATTACAAATAATGAGTGAAACTAATATATCAAAATCAAAATATCAATCTTAAGACTTCTCAAAATTTAAGTATATGCATGTAAGTTAAATTATAAATTAAAAAAATAAATAAATAAATAAATATATAAATAAGCAAGTAAATATATAAATAAATTGTTACGTTCAAACAAATACAAAGGTCTCATCTATACGCACCTAATATCAAGACAAAAGTAGATGAAACATTCAACACCCCATTAAAAGGTAGTACAAATTATAATATCAAAATATACATGTATACAACTGATAGTAATATTCGCTCCATTGAAACCAGAAACCATTTTTTGCATTTCTTAATGCTCATAAATCACTGCAATGGAATAGTGAACGAGAGAGTTAATATGAATTATTTTATTGATGTATATACTTATAAGCAATTACAGTATCTAGAATAGCGATGTTGTCCATTAGGACGTTTATCAAATACATAATTAAATTTAATACACTTGTACCACATATAACTTATACATTATGTTAAATGCTTCAAGTCGATCTACTCATGTTGATTCATGCTATCAATAAAACGTGAAATGAGGATTATTTTTGATATTCATTAGTACTTGACTAGTTTTCTTATGTTTATTTCTATGAAAGGCATTTGTATACAACTCACTATAGTGAGTAATTATTTATCCCAGGCTTTAAAAATTAATCTTAAAAGAAAATAGAAACGTTTTATTTTCTTTATTTATTTTTTTGGTTTCTATAACGACATTTTTGTCGACAACTTGACATCATCGTTACAAATGAAGGAAAAATATTTTTATTTTAAGGTATGGCCCCATTATAAAATGCTTAGTCGAATTAGATCTTTTATTGCTTTAAATAACAAACAGAGGAAAAGTTTGGTATAGAAACGATATAAACATATAGATTTATAATCAGTACACGAGGTACAGGAAAATATAATACAAAACAAGTCGAATAAGGAAAGAGTGCATTCAATTTTTTTTTTGAGATATTTAAGACTTTGGTAGCGGAAAAGAAGAAACTTGTATTTACTAATTAATAGATTCTACAGCGAACGCTAACTTCCTTATCTAGTTAAATTTGCGAAAGCACATATATTTACATACACTTAGGTATAAGAAGATGTTGATTAAAGTTTCATGAGAGGCGAAGGTGGCGACGATGCGCGACGTTGAGAACGACGGTGGTGATGGGACGTCGCGACGGCGATGATGGGACGTCACGAAGGCAATGATGGGACGTCGCGACGGCGATAATGGGACGTCGCGACGGCGATAATGGGACGTCGCGACGGCGATGATGGGACGTCGCGACTGCGATGATGGGACGTCGCGACGGCGATGATGGGACGTCGCGACGGCGATGATGTGCCGCCGCGACGGCGGCGTCGGCGTCCCGTCGGTTTGGGGGTGACTGGAGCGGAGCGGAGCGGTGCGGTCGGCATTGTTGTGACAAATCTTAAACGCGCGAGATTAAATTAAAGTAACAAATCGTGAAGCAAGGAGAGACGCGGCCTCCACGAGCATAAACATGTAACTCGAAATTAACGCGGTTGTTATACGTCTGGGGCCTCATCCGAGCCGAGCGAGCAAACAAGAACAAATGCAAATTAGGCGACTGTATTCAGTTGGTGATTAACCCGTGGATCTGCTTGTCTTGCAACGGATGTACGTCACTTATCCTACTTTTTCTGGGATTACTCCTAGAGGTAACCAAATAACACGTTCGCGGCCATTTGCATAATTTCGTTACCGCGCCTTTCCTTGCGCCTCCAGGAATTAAAAAATTATCATCCCCTAACTTTAATTGTATTACACCCTTCGCGGATTAAGGTACCTGCTACATTAAATGAAAATGTGGCCTTCTTAGGACTTTTTTTATTTTATTTACGAAAACTTGAATTTCCTGTTTCAAGAAGGTAATTAATTGGGTTGGTTAGTCCACCAAACTTTTAAATTTTAAACATTTGTAAGGAAAGTAGCATTTATACACTGAGGGAAGTTACTACAGGATGAACCAAAATAATCTGTAAATTTTGGTCGAGTGTTAGGCGATAATCGCATGCAAACAAAAGTTATCAGTTGAAGAGAAGACAAAAAAATGAAAGAGCAGATGGTATAAAAAATGTAGATAATTCATATATACATTTATATACTCATACATATGTTTATATACACATAGATGTTTGTATATGTCTATATATATATGTTTGATACAGGTAAAAAGGCTAATACACAAAAATGCATAGAACCATATTTTATATTATTTATAATTTTTTGTAAAATCAATAAATTAAGTTAAGAAAAATTCTTATTATTTCGAAAATTATGTTGTACTAAACATTTCCTTATTATATTAAATAATAATATTATATTAAACAAAAATATTATATTAAATAATAATATTATATTAAACAATATTAAATAAAATTTATTTAATTGATATTTGACAAAATTGGATACAATGTATGTACTTTTATTTTAACATATACATAGTGACAAGAGGGGGTAAAGAGGAGGTCAACAAACGACCAAAATTTCCGTAACGTCATTTATGGATAGCCCCATAATATGTATTTACAAGGAAGTGGGCAAGCAGAGGCAGCAATATCGAAGGGACTATATGTTATAGGAAGGAAACAACAGCTTCTAATAAATAACTAATCCTCTAAGCGGCGAATCGAACTCTTAACGACTCTCGCTATTTCCTGTTATATCTAATAGCCCGGCCGGGCCACAGCGTTTGGTAGGAATCAGGAGGTCCCTGCGCCATCCCCCGCAGCCCCCACAGTCCCCGCAGCCCCCATAGTGGCCCCATCGGTCCTGAGGGGTTGGATGGCAAGGGGGTGGATTTGGGAGAACAAAACAAACGCAACGGTTACGATACTTCCACCCGGGCCATTTGTACTGCACAATCTTCGAGTTCTGCAGGAATGGCATTTCTTAACACAAAAGTTTCCAACTTATATTGCGAGGATAAAAACACGATCCCTATAGATTTTATGAGCAGTTACAGTTGCTTTACAACAATGATCTGACTTGATCGATTGGGAGCCAACAAAGCATCAGCATCTCGACGCTCGAAAGCGAGACGGCCCTCCTTTATTGTTTACGGCCCCGTAATTATATTGCGGTAACTTTCTCGGATCCGGGAATTCGTTCGTTCGGGAGAAGAGAGAATAAAATTATTGTTCCGGCGAGGATGCCGCGCGCGTCCCGACGCGTCCCGGAACGCCGCGGCGGCAGCGTCGGATTTTAATATCCCGAATAATTAACCGCAATATCTAAACAACACGTTGTTTCGAGTACCTCAGACGGTAACATCCTTCGCCGCTAATTCAGTGGGGAAGGGTTGCGCTTGGGAGCCGATTTGACGGGGGATGTAATTTTTAACGGCGCACAACGCCGTTTCTGGAACCGTTAAATGTAATAAGCACTTTAGATTTACGACGCGATAAAGTATTCTTAATTTTGAGGTTTTAATGTTGTTTTTTGATTCTGCTGTTGCGTAATTAGCCACTCGGGATTTGCCACTTTCGGCCGGGATTTAGCCTAAGCTAACTTATTAAGGACGTGGGGCTAAATGCGCAGGAATTTCAATACAATCTTACTTTAGTGAAAAATATCTTTTGAAATTAATTAGGAAATCGGGTCTGACTTAACAAAATTTGATACGGTCTAAGCTAACGATTTTGAACTAGGTCTAACCCAAGCTAACCTAACCACTTTAAAGTGGATCTAACCCAAGCTAACCTCAAAAATTTCTACAGGATCTAACCTAACAAATTTGAATATGATCTAACCCAATCTAACCTAACGATTTTGAACTAGGTCTAACCCAAGCTAACCTAACCACTTTAAACTGGATCTAACCCAAGCTAACCTAACCACTTTAAACTGGATCTAACTCAAGCTAACCCCAAAAATTTGTACAGGGTCTAACCTAACAAATTTGAATAGGATCTAACCCAATCTAACCTAACGATTTTAAACTAGGTCTAACCCAAGTTAACCTAACCACTTTAAACTGGATCTAACCCAAGCTAACCTAACCACTTTAAACTGGATCTAACCCAAGCTAACCTCAAAAATTTGTGGAGGGTCTAACCTAACAAATTTGAATAGGATCTAACCTAACGATTTTGAACTAGGTCTAACCCAAGCTAACCTAACCACATTATACTGGATCTAACCCAAGCTAACCTCAAAAATTTGTAGAGGCTCTAACCTAACAAATTTGTATCGGATCTAACCTAACAATTTCAAAAGGAACAAACCTAACTTCAGAGCATTTTAACATAAAAATAATAAAAATAATCTGTCTTAAAAAAATTTAAGAGGATATAGAGTACGAAAATAACTAACCGATATTTATAGAAATGTGACCTAAGCTACTCGGGATAAAATGCGATAGTTTCGTCGGGAGGTTTTTAAATGAAGCTAATTCTTTGATACCAATTGATTTTTGTCCTGGAATGCCCGGTCGTCGCAGGACTTTGAACTCATATTAAATAATTTGAAGCATTCTGTCTCCCTGGATGGCCGTGTATCCGTATCAATGTCCGTACCCTGTCCGTTCCGTGTCCGTACCGTATCCGTATCCGTAGACGTAACCGTATACGTATCTGTATACGTATACGTATCCGTATACGTATCCGTAGACGTATCCGTAGACGTATCCGTAGACGTATCCGTAGACGTATCCGTAGATTGGAGACTGCGAGTGGCCAGCTGGCAAAATATCCGCGCCTCAATATAGACATTATCGATTGCACCGCAGAAATTCCAGCTCGGCACTTTAATTGTGAAAGGACGTGTTTTTTGGAACGGGAATGTATTAATTAGTTAGAAGTGTAAAACGTGCAGCGTTGTGTCGAGACGAGCAGCGGTAAGAATAAAGGGAATCTCATCCCATCCATTCCCACCTCTGAATATAGATATCCGAAGCCGCTAGGGCCACGTCTTGCATTTTCAAGTTTGTTAACTTCGCAGATATAGATGAATATTTAATAGTTCCCCTTAATTATCTCGACTGCTGTCTGGCTGCCGTTCTGTCATATTTTCACAGTGCACCTCTGTTTTGCCCTCTACATTTTACACATTCCAAATTGTATTTCTTATTGTTCGATATGCCTAACCTGAGCTTACTTTAAAAATGAAGTCAAATTTTATATCATTTAGTACTTATGTCAAATTTTTTAAAAATACCTGATTTTGACACGATTTAATCAGATGAATTTAAAAATCGCTAGTTTATAATTCGCGGTTGTCACAATAGTTCAAACAATTTCCTCTAGATGACGTCGGGTCAGCAGTCTCATGACGTCACATGAAGATGCGCGTGGATCACTCACATTATGTGCTAAAAAAGTCTAGATAACGTATAACATGTCCTACATTGAATATGTCCTACATAGAATATGTCCTATACAGAAGATGTCCTATATAAAAGATGTCCTATATAGAAGATGTCATATATAGAAGATGTCCTATATAGAAGATTTCCTATATAGAAGATGTCCTATATAGAAGATGTCCTATATAGAAGATGTCCTATATAGAAGATGTCCTATATAGAATATGTCTTATATAGAATATGTCCTATATAGAATATGTCCTATGTTTACTTCATTTGTTTCTCATTTAGTAGTAGGTATACATAAATGTATAAACAATTAAATACATAAACTATAAAAAGCTATCTAAAAGAAAAAGTGCCTTCGCGGTTAACACCATTAAGAGACAACTTCATGTACTACATTAAATTAAAATTGGTACGAAAAAACAAATTGTATAACGAACGTGCCTATATGGGACCGCAACGTACCTATATGGGACGGCATAAGATTAAAGCTTGGATAATATAAACGATGTCGTATAATAAAAAATATGATTGCATTATCTTGAGTAATTGAGATAAAGTTACGTATATACTTTATCACAGTTACTCAAGACTCATTGGATGGTCAAATATTTCTCCAGGTGTGTGAGCAAAAGCATTTATGTCCAAAATGCAGGACAGTACTTGATGAGTTTACTATCTACTAAACATAACAGTATACATTTTTTATAATATTGAAATTATAATTTGGTAAAAAAAATTATATTTCTATTTGAGCAAATATTTTTCATAAACCAAAAAGTGTGTATTTTAGTATTCTTTTTAATTAAAGTCATATCTAAAAAATATTTTATTATCTTTTGATTTTTCCAAAGTAAATTATATCTTTTGGTGGCAAGTAGTTATTGAACAAATATTTATGTCATTGGTCATTGTTATAAGTACAGTAAGGAAATCACAAATGTATACACCACACAAACGGGTAAAGACGAAAATCGCGTATACAACAACCGGTCTCTCTTATAGAGCGCAAACGGAAAACCGGTTTTTTGTATACGCGATTGTCATTTGTGGGGTGTATACATTTTGGGTTTCTACCTTGTATGACATAAACGTGGTTGCTTACAAGTGTGTCATTTTTAAAGTATACGACTGTACCATTGTATCCTTAGCCCCAATTTTATTTTATTTTATTTTATTATTTTTTTTAAATTTTATTTTATTTTATTATTTTTTTTAATTTTATTTTATTTTATTATTTTTTTAAATTTTATTTTATTTTATTATTTTTTTTTATTTTATTTTATTTTATTATTTTTTTTTATTTCATTTTATTTTATTTTTTCTCGTATTTGTAGGAATTCAAATTGTAGGTATTCGAATTTTAAAATCTATTTTGCATTTAATCGTTTCGTACAAGCACAATACAATGGTGTGCAAAAAAACTTGTGCCGCTTGTGCCGCCGCTAATGCTGTCTCTTATTGTTCCGCTGCCTCGGCTAATGCCGTCGCCGCCACCGCTGACGACGCTGACGCCGACGGCACCGACGCCTCCGACGTCGACGCCTCCGACGTCGACGCCGCCACCGCTGACGCCGAGGCTTCCAACGTCGACGCCGCCGCCGCTACCGTCGCTAACGCTCATGACGCCGACGCCAACGCTGCCGACGCCGACGTCGCTGCCGCCGCCGCCCCAGCGGAAGCGGAGGGCCGGTAATAGATCCCGCCGCCCGGAGCCGTAAAAAATGCTTCATTGTTAACGTGCCATGTGGTAATAATAGCATCGGATATTATCAAAACAAGCACTATCCGTTGACTTTCCTTTTTCTCGTGCTGCGCTGTGAACGAGAAGGAGGGTGCAGGTAATTTTTTGCTCGTTTGCACTTTTTTAGATGACGCAGCCGTGTTGCGTTCTTTATTTATTATTTCGCTGTTATGACTGGGCTTTACACGAAACTTGAGAAAGTTAGTTTCAGCTCTGGCCATGCATCACCCCCTTTGCATTTTAAAGGGAGCACTAAAATAAATTAGGAAGGCGTACCGTATTTTGGCAGTGATACCCCTAATACTATCAAAACGTTATTATTAAGTCACAAAAATAAGTAATTTGCGACTTATATAATTTTTAGTTCTAACAGTGCAAGGTCGAATTGCTCAACCTATAGACCTAACTCAACCTATACACCTAACTCAACCTATACACAGAACCTGTGACCTATAGAACCAACTAACCTAAAAATTTAACCTTAAAGTTCATAATAGTTCCTTTAGCAGCGCCACTTATGGGCATCAGCACAACTAACTGATTGACGTTTCTAGAGATGTACAATTGTATTAGAGGTTATAAGCACAGTACTGTCTTATTAGTTTTCAGTAAGTCAAACAATTTTTATAACTAAATATTGATTAGAAAAATTAGTGTCACACATTAAACTGAATGATTAAGAATCTAAACGTTATACACATATAATGACAAATTACAACTGAAGATATAAAATAGTGTTATAACCTAAAAAAAAACGAAATGACCGATTAACCTAAAAAAATTAACCTTCAAGTTCATAACACTTCATAGTCGAATTTCGATCTAAATGCTTCCTTTGTCGATTCGAAAAGTTAGGTTAAGTTAGCGCTTTTAGAAAAATGATAATAATATCAAAACAGCAGTATGGATATACATCAAGTTATTGTATGGATATACATCAAGTTATTGTATGGATATACATCAAGTTATAGTATGGATATACATCAAGTTATTGCAAATGTAAAGGAAAGAGGAGTGGAAATTTAATCTAAACAGACAACAGTGATAATTTTAATTGTAGTATCTAAAAAAAATATAGTGTTGTTTTCAATTTCTTTTTTAAATTTTATATTGTCAATTAGAACATTTTTTCGATTATAACGATTATAAATAACATATAGAACAATATAAAATGTACAAAAGAAATTGAAAACAATAACACTAAAAATTTTTTAAATATTAGAATTTAAAAAAAATTAGAAAATAACAATATATTTTCGATATTTATAGAAACGAAACGCAAACTGGTATCATAATACCAAAATAATTCTTTCCACCATACTGAATAAAAAAACTGTCGTTTTCAATATTATCTTAATAGATTAAATAATATACCTTTAAATGAAACAAATTATTAAAATGAATTAAATATAACACAACAAATAGCAAACAATAATGGATATTCCATTTTCGAGTCAAAGAACATATCAGAGATCGAATTTTCTCAGCTTTTAGAAAACATTTACGATTTAACGGACACCATGTTAATATTGAAAATACAAAATTAATACGTATATGTGACAAAAACAATAAAATTAAAATTTTAGAAGCTTATATGAAATTGAAAAATTAAAAGCTGGCAATAATTCAATATGTTTAAATGAAGAAAGAGATTTTAGATACAGTCCTCTTTTTAAATATGTTCTAAATGAAATAATAATAATCTAAATTCGCATAGATTATACATATAAAAACAAAATAATTCGTATATATGACTTTCAAATATCTAAAGTTTGTTGTAGTATTTAATAATAAATAAAAATAAAATAAGCATAAAAATAAATATTAAATAAAAATAAAATAAGTATAAAAATAAATATTAAATAAAAATAAAATAAGCATAAAAATAAATATTAAATAAAAATAAAATAAGCATAAAATAAATATTAAATAAAAATAAAATAAGCATCAAAATAAATATTAAATAAAAATAAAATAAGCATAAAAATAAATATTAAATAAAAATAAAATAAGCATAAAAATA
>JAWQRP010004128.1:0-12315 GCA_033557875.1 Quadriops clusia
CTTTCCAATAAACAAAACAATGCTTTCCAATAAACAAAACAATGCTTTCCAATAAACAAAACAATGCTTTCCAATAAACAAAACAATGCTTTCCAATAAAAAACATTGCTTTCCAATAAAAAGCATTAATTTTTTTAATAAACAGCATTCAATAGAGATGTTATGTTCCGCAATTATTATATGTGATTGTGTTTTCCTTTAAAACATTTTTAAATGCGCAAAGATTTATTGCAATCTTTGAGAAAACAATGGCAATTTTGTTCATGAGTCGAAGGGGGCGTTCAGATCACATAAGGTTTTAAATACAATCCTTATTGGGATTCAGTTCACCTTATAACGCGAGTAAAACAATACATAATAAAACATTGTTTACATACAGGTGCGTGTATATACTCGATAAAAAAAACAGTACATTGTTACTGTTAGCGTGCACTTATTTGTTGTGTACGAGCGGACATAATTATATTTATTTATTTACTGACCTTGTTCGTGCGTTTCTGTGTGTCTGTGTGTATTAGGTGTTATTACTATTATAATAGTTTTATTGTTATTGTAGAGGTATGCGCCCACGCGTATTGAATTTGTAATATTGTGTATTCTGTACCCAGATGTTCGGATGTGATTGTATGAAGATAAATAGATGTTTTTTTATTCATTAGGACAATTATTGAATTAAATTTTAATGCATATAAGAATTATGATGAGCAGGTGGCACATATTTTAGGCGTGAACCGTATCATAGCAACGCGATAATTTTGTGACTGTTAAATTTGACATTTGTTCGTAGTCAACTTCATGTGTATTATCAGCTCGGCTGGTATAAGGTTTGTTTGGTATAAAGTTTGTTTCATCATCGTGTTTCAAGTAACTAGGAACATACTGAGACTGCGCAGTGAATAAAAAGGGGGTTCCCTTCGATCGTGATGACGACTATCGCGCGACCTAAATGTCTTGCCTTGCGAGCGAAGCGATTAAGCGACCACCCGCCAGGTATGATTTTATTGAGTAATGCATTGTTTATATCCCAATTGAGTGTTTCCCAATCATTTTTTACGACTTTAGCGACATAAGGCCGAGCGTTGTTAGAAAAACTTTGTCATGCATTTCCTCGTATTCTGCTTGTTTTTTTCGTCAGGTTGTAGTAGTTCATAATACAGAACACTCTTTTGGTTCCACCAAATATACAATATGACCTTCGAACTATGAGTATTCGACTTTGGTGTCATCTTGTAGTCGATGACAATCATGGACCGGGCATAGTGGAGTATTTTTCTTCTTTCGGTTATCGTAGAATATTCCTTTTTATCTCCAGTCACTATCCGATGTAAAAATCCCTTCCTTGTTTGCCTTTCAATGAGGTGACGTTAATTCTTAATTTGACCACCTAATGCAGTTTTCTAAAGAAATTGGCAGCACAGTCGAGCGGGAGTAGTGTCAAAAACTCCCAAGGGATTACTAATTTTGCCGCATACGTACTTTTTATGGCAAATGGCGCCACTATCACGCGGGGAACAATAACTCATAGGTGCCTAGGGAGTAATGTTTGGTATTACAGATTAGTTTTAGGTAAAAAGCAGGTAAAGTGCGTATTACACCCGCTCGGGAGAAAAATAATATGGTCGAAGGAACAGTACGCTCAATGATATTACTTACGTATAATACGTATAAAGTCATCATCATCATCATCATCACAATAGTTCGGCGACGACTCGGCCGCACTCTTTTCTTTCTTTGTTTTCGGTTCAGTTTACGTAATTACGGAGAGATGAGTCAGCCCGGAGTTGAAAAATGTTACGCTCGCCTAAGCATTTCGCAGCAAAACCGCAATGTCATTTTTGCGAAATGGCCTCTCCTAGTTAAAAAGTGGCGGAACAGGTTCTCGGTTCGCGCGCTGCCTGCTTGATCTTGCTGCTGTAGCGGTCGGCTCGGCCCGGTTCGGTCGCGCGGTTCTGCGGTCGGCCGGGCCTCGCTCAATCCGGAGCCCCATACATATCACTTGTTGCTGCTTTTCAGCGACCGACCGCCAACCGGCAGCAACTCGGTCGCCTCTCGGCTCGGCTCGACGGTCTGCGACCGGTTCCAACGCTAACTCGACTCGCTTCAAGCCCTCAGTCTTTTGTGCTAGTTCGTCCTGTGAGGACGTTACGTGCGCCGTTCTATTACGTTTCAAGGACATTGCGTTATTAAGATAAAAGGTGTCCGCTTTTTTGCGGCCGACCGGATTTTTGTCCTTTTTTCCTGCTGGATACCGAGTGCAATCTGACGGATTACTTTTTCCCTTCGTTTAGTTTTGTTTTGGTAAGTGCTTTCGCTGGTTCCTATGTATAGAAACGGAGAGAGAGAGAGAGAGAGAAGGGTAATGCGTGGCGTTTCCTTTGTGCAGTGCGGCCGCTATCTACCAAAGTGATGATGGATACGTGTACATATTTACTGGATTTACCCGCCCGTCAGAATATCACGTTCTTGTTTTTATTAAGGGATGCTGTGTTTTCTCTTCTTTGTCGATGATCCGATTATAGAAGATAGGAAGCAGTATAATAGTTAGTATGGTGAAGATAGTGCCTTAACGGCTAGCCGCCTCAACGACTAATCGCAGCAACGACTAACCGCCTCGACGATTAAATGTCTCAACGACTAAATGTCTCAACGACTAAATGGCTCAACGACTAAATGGCTTAACGACTAAATGCCTCAACGGCTAAATGCCTCAACGGCTAAATGCCTCAACGGCTAAATGCCTCAACGACTGAAGGACTAAACGTCTCAACAACTAACCGTCTTAACTTCACCAGTCGCAAAGTATAGTGTCAGTTAAGTTATTTGCTCAATTGGGTTCTCTACCTAATTGAATGCCCTGCCTAGTTGTGTATCCTGTCTAGTTGAGTATCCTGCTTAGTTGGGTGTCCTGCCTAGTTGGGTATCCTGCCTAGTTGGGTATCCTGTCTAGTTGAGTACCCTGCCTAGTTGGATATCCTGTCTAGTTGAGTATTGCTTAGTTGGGAGTCCTGCCTAGTTGGGTATCCTGTCTAGTCGACTATCCTGCCTAGTTAGGTATCCTGTCTAGTTGAGTATCCTGCTTAGTTGGGAGTCCCGCCTAGTTGGGTATCCTGTCTAGTCGATTATCCTGCCTAGTTAGGTATCCTGTCTAGTTCAGTATCCTGCTTAGTTGGGAGTCCTGTCTAGTTGGGTATCCTTTCTAGTTGACTATCCTACCTAGTTGGATATACTGTCTAGTTGCCTATCCTGCCTAGGTGCCTATCCTGCCTAAGTGCCTATCCTGCCTAAGTGCCTATCCTGCCTTTCCTAACCAGTTGGGTTTCCTGCCCTAGCTACGAGCCCAAGTGCCTAGTTGCAAATCCTAAGTGCCTTCCGTAAGTCTTCCGACATGTGTGTCTTCACTAATAGAAAAACGACGCATCTCCTCCAACTGCAAAAAAACAGTGTTTTCACTAAACGCCGCATCTAGTGCTTCTTTCCCCCGATTCTAGTGCCATTAGCACTTTTGCTGTTAGCAATTGACCAGTGTGATCGTGTGAAAGTGCTTCCAACTTTGTGAATCAGGCCAAACGAGACCGTCTTCTCATGTAGGACGGCGATTTCTCCTTCAGCAACGAATGCACGAGTGCAGTGTGTATTATGAGCGAGCCGCTACGAAAATGTGCAAAGTAAGCTTCTTTTAATGATGGCACGAGAGATTGTGTGATTGGAGAAGAAAGGGTTGCTTGAATAAGAAATTGTTGCTTGAATAAAAGAGAATTGCTGGAAGAAGCGGTGCTTGATGAAGAGTTCCTTGAAGAAGAGTTGCTTGTAGAAGAGTTGCTTGTAGAAGAGTTGCTTGTAGAAGAGTTGCTTGAAGAAGAGTTACTCGAAGAAAAGTTCCTTGAAGAAGAGTTACTCGAAGAAAAGTTCCTCGAAGAAGAGTTACTCGAAGAAAAGTTCCTTGAAGAAGAGTTACTCGAAGAAAAGTTCCTTGAAGAAGAGTTACTCGAAGAAAAGTTCCTTGAAGAAGAGTTACTCGAAGAAAAGTTCCTTGAAGAAAAGTTACTCGAAGAAAAGTTCCTTGAAGAAAAGTTCCTTGAGAAGAGTTGCTTAAAGAAGAATTACTTGAAGAAAAATTCGTTGAAGAAGAGCTGCTTAAAGAAGAGATACTCGAAGAAAACTTGCTTGAAGAAGAATTTCTTAAAGAAGAAAGTTGTTTGATGAAGACTTACTCGAAGAAGAATTACTTCAAGCAGAATTACTTGAAGAATTACTTCAAGCAGAATTACTTGAAGAAGAGTTGTTTAAAGAAGAGTTACTCGATAAAAAGTTTCTTGAAAAAGAAAGAGTTGCATGAAGGAGCCGCTTGAACAAGGAGTTGCTTGCGCAATTAGCTTCTCTCCCAAAGACTTGCTTCTACAAGAAGTTCCATGAAGAAACGGTTGGTTGGTGGCACTGCCAGCTCGTTACGAATCGCATTTCCTAGCAACCAAACGACCGCTTTCCGTTCGTTATTCTTCCCCCCGGTAGCCATCTGCCGTTGTTTAACCACGGATAAGTCAATAACGTGTACCTGAATAAAAGTTACGGCTGCTTCACCGAAACCAGCGTGTTCCATTAACGATTTTCCGCGTTGCAGTTATCTGTGCCTTTAATTGGATCGCATTCTTCAAGGTCTAATTTGCGAGGAGAATTCCCACGTACGGTGCACTTAATTGAATAATAAACATACTTGTTAATTCATTATTTCGCTCGATATTATAATCTCTTAATTTCGTACACCTCGCAAGCAGCCGGCATGCATTTAAGTGTAATTAAATGCGTTTAAGAGCGTTTCAGCTACGTAACTTATTATGTTACACCATTGCAACAGTTACTAAGTTAATACCATTCTGGAATGTTCGTCCACGAACACTGGCGTATAGACACACGAATACACACACATATAGAGACAACTACAGATACATACACTTACTCACACAGGCACACACTTACTCACACAGGCACACACACACTCACACAGGCACACACACACACTCACACAGGCACTCACACACTCACACAGACACACACACACTCACGCAGGCACACACACTCACACAGATACAAGCAACCCCCTAAACTTGGCTAAATCAACCTTTATTGAATTTTCGATGTACGTATGTTAGCCAGAGCACCACCCCCCTGCCAGGGCGCCCGCATTACGAAGCGTTTTACACAGCCTGGAATGTGGACGATGGAGAAATGGGGAGTCGCTCGAAGAGCGGGCTTTTGCTCTCGCCCTCTTTGTTCTTTGCTTCGCTTCACAATCGCTTTTTGAATTTCATTACTCTTTTATGTTCGCTTCCACTAGCAAATTATTTATGTATTTAGTTTAGCGGGATCTTTCGCTTTAGCCACGTGCGAAGCAATTTATACTCCAGCCCACCTATCAGTTCTGTGCTTTAATTCCGAAGGAGGCGAATTTAAAGAGACCGTATCGTTTTAACCAGTTTAAAACGTTCATGTTGCCGCATGTGTTTTTGGTGTTTCCACACGTATTTGATGTACTAGATTAATTCTATGTATCTGATGTTTCCACATATACCTGATGTATCCACATGTATTTGATGTATCCACATGTATCTGATGTATCCACATGTATCTGATGTATCCACATATATCTGATGTATCCACATGTATCTGATGTATCCATATGTATCTGATGTATCCACATGTATCTGATGTATCCACATGTATCTGATGTATCCACATGTATCTGATGTATCCACATGTATCTGATGTATCCACATGTATTTGATGTATCCACATGTATCTGATGTATCCACATACATCTGATGTTTGCATATGTATCTAAATACTGTTTCGCATGTTTCCATACGTGCCTAAACACAGTTTCGCAGGCATTTCCAGAAATAGCATGTTTACAATTTAATTAAAAGTTCGCCCGAGGATTTGTTTCGACTTTATGCGTAAACGCCCCATTAAAATTGCATAAAACAGAATGCAACTCACCGAGCAAACGAGTTTGCCGAGAACTGCGTCAATACTAATAACCCCGGCGAAGGTCACCTAAAGGTCAAGCTGATTGCTTCGACCATTTTTTCAACAATCCTTTCGCAATCCGCTAGTTTCTGAAACATTTTTGTGAAACGTATTTGTGCGGAACTTGTTTATGTGGAACATTTCTGTAAAACTAACTACAAAGTATGAAACTTACTTATATATTGTACCTCTTCGTTTTATTGGCCTCTGCATTATTCCTCATCTGAAAACTTTTGCGTCGTCAAGTGGTGTTGTGAAAACTGTCTTGACGGAAACCTTGGGTGTTTAGTCACTGTTAGGGCGAGACTATACCTGTATACAACAAACGAAAAACAATGTGAACAAAGTAAATGTAAAGCATCATATCGTTGAAAATATAGGCAACCAACACTACTAGTTTATCTATAGTCTTACATCTAATTACTGGGGCTACTCTACTAATATTAATCGGTGTTTAACAGGTTCCGTGCGTATCGGTTCTGACGCTATAGAAAGTATATGGGACTATGACGCACAAGCGCGTGATACGCGGCGAACGTGTTAAGGTAGTAGCATTGTCCTGGGGGCTGAAATCTTGCACTTTCTGTACTGTAAACGTCCTACAGTGTTGACATATCAAGAAGAGTCGTAGGTCACACTCGATGGTATTACTCAAGACTACGCTTTTGTACTGCTAATGACTACAAATGGTTTACTGTAATCCTACAACAAATAACAACGTTCTGTGGCCCACCCACTTTTTGTTAATTCACACAAAAACTTTGCATAATATCTGGGGTTAAATCAAGCGTGGCTTCACTCAACAAACGCTGGTGTCGAAAAGGAAGACAGAGAGCCCGACTTTTAGCCTCGAACCCTAGGTTTCGAGGCTTTTAGTCTCGAACCCTAGGCTTCGAACGTTTGCCATTGGCTGAATCTTCCTTAGCCTCGCAATTGAGGTCTATAGACGTTGTGCTTACGGATATCATATCCCTCTTTATGGATAAATCAAATTAATAAATATCAAATAATAAATACACGCTACATGTAAAACGTGCTTATGTAAAATAAACTTTTATCTATATGAATAAAATAAAATTGTATCTATATGTATAAAATAAACTTGTTGAAAACGGTAGATAATTATTGTTTCCCCCCAGCGACTGGATAATACAAATTTAATTGTTTTTCGAGATCTTCTATTGCGTCTGGCACATTTCAATGACTGATATGACGCTTGTATCGCATACATTTGCTTGTATCACATATATGTATATCACACATATGTATACCACACATATGTATACCACACATATGTATACCACACATATGTATATCACATACTATATGTCTGTGCAACAGAGCGATAATTGATCGACTTGAGATAGATGATTGCGCAAATTAACGAGGCAATCGAGTTGGAGTGCCGTTTTTGACGAAAAAACGCACGTTCGTGTATCAGCACACTTTAACGCGAAATTTCATCATGCGGCAATTCATCCACTTAATTCCTCGTAACCGTAACAGACACGTTTACGGCAGCACTTCATATCGCATCATGTCGGATAAATTAATCTGCAAGGAAGAAAACCGTTAGCTAAGGACCGTACTCGGCGCCAGTGATCCTTAATTAGTTGGTTAGTGCATAGTTCTTTGGCGTTTGCTGCTGCGAAGCACAGTTGGCTGGTGCTACGTTACCAATCAAAGATCCGAGCGAAAAACTCGACCACTCTTAAAAACTAGTTCATACTCCATCAGGTATCGCATCACAATCTCCTAGCCATGATTCACGTCTTATTCTCACGAGTTTGATAATTTTCCTGTTTCGATCGCATTGAATTATGGTCACGCAATGTAGCTCAGCCAATAGAGGTCAGTGACTGCAGTATGGCTCTCTCGCTGGCTCCCCCGGCTCCCCGCTGCCCGCGCGGGTTCCCTGAGCGTGTCGCCGCCTGCTTGAATCAGACTGTTGCAGTTGTCCAACGCCCCCCTCCGCGCCTCCCCACCTCGTCTTGACCCTTTTTATTTGCTTTAGGCGGTCGTTTATTCCGTCGCATCGTGACAACACGTTTTATTGCTTGTTTTCGTCTATTAATAACGTAACTTTAATGGCTAAAAAGTCAAATGGAATTCGATTTGAATGGAACACTAAATAATTTCCGAGCGACCGGTTTACCTGGCAATGATTTTCGCGCCGACCTTAATTATCATAATCGTGAAGTATCTCCTTTAAATCTGATTACATATTTTAGCGGGGCCGCGTTTTGTTTTAATTTTTTACAATTGGGAAAAAACGCGAAACTGTCGTTATTGTTATCAAAAAAAAAAGTTATTGTTAACAAAAAAAAAATTATTGTTAACAAAAAAAAAGTTATTGTTAACAAAAAAAAACTTATTGTTAACAAAAAAAAGTTATTGTTAACCATGAAAAAAAAAGAGTTGTTAGCCGTTGTTTGTTCGCTAGATGCCTATTGGACATTATTTGGATGATTTGTATATCGTAGTAGTATGTTAGGTTATAACGATGAATATGAAAAAAAAACAACGTACATCATCATATTTCACGTCAAATATGCTTTATAAGATGAATTTGTAAAAGAACTATTATATCGTAATGGAAGCTTCATTGTAACTATGTTTGTAAATGTGTTTCTAATTTGTTTACGAACGCTTATGTACACGTAAAAAAAGATCAAAGTCATTCAACAGATCATTGTGTTTCGTCTCAACAAGGTGGAAAAGCCAAGTTTGCGGAGATAATGAGACCACAGCTATTGTTGCAATCCACTATTCATTGCTTGTTGGATCCGACCCCAGATAACGTTATCATCTGCGTATGTGAGAAATACTCGTAAACAAAAATAAACGATTAATACGCAGCTCATTCAATGGCCTCTGTAGCCATACGCGGAATTTGTACATACGTTACATAGCTGAGATTAATCACCACATGATTATTACGCTGATAAAAGTGTGTAAAGGGTATACTGTTACGATAATAGCGTGATGGGAGATTCGATTAATACTAGGTTTGATTGATACGAGATGTGCTTAATACGAGATGTGATTAATACGAGATGTGATTGATACGCAGTGCATTTGATACAATATGCGTTTGGTACAAGAAGCGTTTGATACAAGAAGCGATTGATACAAGAAGCGATTGATACAAGAAGCGATTGATACAAGAAGCGATTGATACAAGAAGCGTTTGATACAAGAAGCGATTGATACAAGAAGCGATTGATACAAGAAGCGATTGATACAAGAAGCGATTGATACAAGAAGCGATTGATACAAGAAGCGATTGATACAAGAAGCGATTGATACAAGAAGCGATTGATACATGATACGATTGACACAAGATACGCGTCTCTGAATAGACATTTGTTTTCTCGGTTATAACATTCTCTTCAAGACTGCATACTTATAAATACCAAACATCCATGACAAAACGACCCCACGTTCGAATATAATACCCGGAATACATCTTGCATGTTCGCAACGCGACTAATCCCCCGGGGCTTGCCTCCGCGAGCCACTAGTTTCTATTTGCGGAATGAAACTTTATAACTGGAGGTCACAGTAAATTTAGAACAGGTCGATACCTACGTAATTGAACTCTTCCAAAAAGTTTATTCACAAAAGCCATTGTAGTACGAAAGCAATTGAAGCCGGGCGATCGATGCTTTTATTTGTATTGCCGCCCATTGTTAACGACCTTCGGCAATAGGTTTTTCCTTATTAATGAATTACTAATAGAGTTTTCCGCTGCTGCTGCTGCTGCTGATTAATCAATGTGATCATTTTTAGTTGGCTTATTTACCGACATTCAACTTAAACTATTACTAACCGTTAATAATTAGATTAATTAGATGTTAAAAATAAACATTAAACTGTTAGTAAAGTGGCGCATATTTTATAGCTTTTAGAATAAAATGTTCATATGATATGTATTACATACTTACTCGTATAAACCAAGCACCTAGCATCAAAACCAAAATTATAAAATTAACTCAATAATTCAACATTGAAACGTACGGATTAATGTATAAATAAGGATCATGATTCAAGAGCATTAATTTATTTATGCTTTTATCCGATAATGCAGCTGCAATAATGGTCCCTAGCCAATAATTCATAAGCCCGCTTTAAACAGCCAAATTGACACAACTCACATCGGCATAAAGTAAAAAATAACATTATGGATACACTCTACATATACACGGCTCATAAACAAACATTCCTAAAGATTAAATTAACATTATAAACAATAATACATAGTCCGGGCTACCATTTAACATAACTGGTTGTTGTGCAACAACGGAAAATACGAACGCCAGGCAATACCAGGCGAATTTCGCATTTGGTCAACGGCGAGCTATTCATTTATGTGCATACATTCACCGCAATCAGCGATAGAAAGTGACGATGCCGTCGCGCATGCGGAACCGAATTATTAACGACGCTAATAAATGCGCAATTACTGTGCGAAAATATTCCTTTTGCAATAACGAATGTCGCGGAAATTAATGCGGTGCTGAACTTTTGCGTTTGTGCATTTTTTTACTGTTTTTTTTGTTTTACCGCATTTTTGTTTTACCGCATTTTTGTTTTACCGCATTTTTGTTTTACTGCATTTTGTTTCACTACATTTTTGTTTTATTGCATTTTTGTTACATTGCATGTTTGTTATAGGGCATTTTTGTTATACTGCACTTTTGTTATACTGCGTTTTGGTTATACTGCACTTTTGTTATACTGCGTTTTGGTTATACTGCATTTTTGATATACGGTAATTTTGTTACACTGCAGTTTTGTCTACAGCTTTTTACGACCCAACATGTTTTGATTTATGTATATTATTAGAAGCAATGCTATCTATTTATTAGTTACTCTCACAGTTCGAACAATATCATCACTTTAAGTATTGGTCTTTCCGAATGACACACCGTTCAATTTTGCTTAGGGTATTTAATGGTGTAGGTATATAAATAGCTATTCATGTAGGTACATATGTATAATCATTGACTGGCATAAAATACCAAAGTGTCAAGTGGTAGGTACCGAGAAAAGCGGTTGAATATGAAATTGGTGACCTTGGATTGTGAGAAGAATGTTCGTAATCATGGTCCGCAGAACCAGCTCACTTCCGCTCGAAGCGGACAAGATTGCTGGCATATGTAATTGTAAACAACTGTGGGATGGGAAGTAGTCAACATTGCATGTATTAATCATGCCTGGAATGTGCTGTAGCGGAACGGCCAGGTTCTGCTCGTCTATCAACCTTCTCTAAACACACAATGAGCTCATAGAGGCGGATTTTTCTAAAACACTCTGTGACCCGGTTACGTGCACATTTTTCCGCCATTGTTCGGGTTTATCTGCGCATCTCTTTCTTGAATAAATTACTCTGTTACGTACCACAACAGCTCGCGTGTCGATAACTATCGCTCTATCGGATAACACAATAAATAAAACTGTTGGAGGAAACATAGTTTATTTAAAGCGCATTCCAAGTTTGTGTTTGAAGTCTTTTTGTTTTAAAATAGTCATTTTAAATAGCCATTTTTGTTTTAAAATACTCATTTTTGTTTTAAAATACTCATTTTTGTTTTAAAATACTCGTTTTTGTTTTAAAATACTCATTTTTGTTTTAAAATAGTCATTTCCGTTTTAAAATAGTCATTTTAAATAGCCATTTTTGTTTTAAAATACTCTCTTTTGTTTTAAAATAGTCATTTCTGTTTTAAAATAGTCATTTTAAATAGTCATTTTTATTTTAAAATACTCATTTTTGTTTTAAAATAGTCATTTTTGTTTTAAAATAGTCATTTTTGTTTTAAAATAGTCATTTTTGTTTTAATATAGTCATTTTTGTTCTAAAATAGTCATTTTTGTTTTAAGTCATTTTTATGTTAAAATTATAATTTTTGTTCACAAATAGACCTTTTTGTTCAAAAATAGACATTTTAGTTTTAAAATAATCGTTTATATTTAAAATAATCACATTCAATATATTTTTTGTGGTTTTGCTAATTAAGTGTCATATTTATTGACGGTAAGCACTTAATATGTACTTACAATTGTAAATAAGTGTTAAACCATCCAATATAGAAGTATAAAAAAGCTCAATTGCTTAAAAACACTTTAGTTTAATTTTATCAACGATTTCGTTGAATTTTATAAAAGTTTCTATGTGGCGCCATCTATAATCCAATGCGTTAAATCAATGAAATAAGAACCTAAACCATAGAGGGCGGTAACAAATATCTCCTGCCGAAGCCATCTATCTCTTGCCAAAATCATTTA
>JAWQRP010004129.1:0-12313 GCA_033557875.1 Quadriops clusia
GTCATATTAGTTTCAAAGTTAAAGAATGAAAGAGGGCTTTCTTAGTAACAGAACTTTCCAAGTATTAAAATCATTAAATAATTCAAATAACTAAGTTAAATGCAAACAGTTAAAAAATCACAACAATTACACACACACAGGCACACGAACGACTTGACATTTCAATTGAATTCATTCTTCATTCAAATTTCCATTTCGCATACTCTCAATAACGGTTCTCACCTTAATGGCGTAATTTTCTTTGACGTGACTTTGCCTACGAATTCTGGGATATTACGAATACAACGAAAAAAAAGGGTTCCTACCAAATACTAGACGATCACAGGTAATTTTGGCCAAATAGAGTTTTCGCGGGGATTTGAATTTTCCCGCCTTATTCCGTTTTCGGAATGTTTCAATAAGTGTCTCTTTTGAGCACAGCAGCGAGGTATCCCCTCAAAGGTCACACTATTATGACGTGTGTAAAGCCGGGGGTCCCGTGTGTTATAGGTATAATCCATGCGCACGTTAAAGAACACAATGACCAGGTGGAAATCCTGGCATTGGCTAAATTCCCAGAAGTTGTGGTCTTAACCTCTGCCGTCCGTGACCGACGTTAAATAAACGAGTAAAAAAAAATTACTTAATGTAAAGAATACCCCATAGGGCGGTAACATTTATATTAATTTATTATTAATCATAGGCTGAATTATATGAACTGGAAGGGCATTAGGGATCAAATTATAAGAACACATCAACAACAGAATTTCATTAGCATTTAAGGCGATACGGTATCTTTAACAGTTCGTCCAATATGGAAAAAATGTGAACAGTAGCGGGGAGTTTTAATCTCTCACTGTGATTGGTCACATACATTCAACGCTAGAAGTTGTACAAATGATGCAAGGAAAGAGAATAATCAGAAGGCAATAGATGAACATTTGACTAAAATCACCGATTTTGACAAAATAAAATCAATATCACTATACATTCTACTTCTGTTTAAGAGTGTTCAGCTAAATTGTATAACAAATTTGCAGGGGTTTACGTGAAAAAACTTAGCAACTTTATTAATCGATGAAGTGAAATTATTTTTACTGGAAATCAACTGGCAAACATTTACGGGGAAACTGATTGTTTTACATTTTTGATTAGAGTTGTCTACTGTAGTGTTTATTTGATGTAAAGTTAGGGGTAAATTCACCACCACATATCTCACCCACTAATTTAAATTTTGAAAATCTGACTCGATGGGTCGACGGACAATGATGAATTCTAGGGAGTGTTCAAATTTCATTGCAATCGGTTGAAAAATAAATTCGTTATCTTTCTTATAAGTTTCCATTGCTTTTCTATAGGACCGTATCACCTTAATATAAACATTATAAAAATATATGCACATACGAGGGGGGATCAGAAACTAAGGTTACAAAGCCTGCAGTGAAACGTGTAGGCTTTATTTCATACAACCAATAAAGGCAACTGATAGCACATACATTAGGTAATTTTTCGACATAATTTCCATATCTGTATAGGCAGTTGTCTCTTCGTAGAATAACTTTGAATATTCCCTTCTGATAAAAATTCGGTCCTTGTGTGTTCTCAAAGTGTTTCACCTCCTCGTCTGAAGCGAATCTTCAGTTTCCCAGTCAGGAAAAAGATTAAAGTCGCTTGGGGCAAAATCCGGGCTGTAGCGAAAGTGTTTCAAAATCAGAAGTAAACGACAAGTGCCTAAATGAAATCATTTGACCTTACTCCAAGCAAGTTTTACGTCTTTCCTCACTTGAAGCAACACCTGGAAGGCCGACGATTTGCTTCAGATAAGGAAATGAGACACTATTTATGACAACGAGCCTGAACACGGAAGGACAGGATTTTTTTCAGAAGGAAATATTCAAATTCATCCTATGAAGTGCTTATACAGATATGAGGACAATCTCAAAAAATAACCTAATATCAGTTGGCCATATTGGTTAAAATAAATAAAATATACACTATCCACTGCAGGTTTTGTAACCTTAGTTTCTGGTCAAGGCTCGTATAAAAATTAAACTTGCAGAAATTTTATTTATTTTTTTGGGTCTCTGCCAAAATGACAAAGGCATCCGCCATTTGTTCCATCGCTGATGCCATCCTATCCAGTGATGTGGAGATACTGCGGGAAGTAGCAGCTATCCCCTCCATGGCCTTGTCTAAAGTTCGTTTTTTGCCCCTTGGTGCAGTCCTGGGCTCTGTCTGTCGTGCGACATGACCAGGTGTTTGTGTGGCTGGTTCGGGTTCAGGAGGAATTACGACTGCTTGTGGAAGGAGTTCGGGAGGACAATCCAATACCAAGTGGAGAGGTTCAAGGTCAAACACTGGAAGACGTTCCTCAATTTGAGCAGGAGGGGCTTCGGCATCTAGAAAAAGAATTGTATTGGATATCTCATGTTTATTAAGTCTATAAAAAAAGTTTTATTTTTCGATCGCTAAGGTTGAATTTTTAAGTTGATGAAAACAATACTTTCATATATATTTTTTAAATTATTTACTGAGTTAACCGGCTTTGTACAAAGTACATTATTAAAGCTTATTGGAAAAGAGCTTTAATAAAACTTTGTACAAAAGCAGTCACATCAGTAAATAATTGAAAAATCGATAAAGATGCACAGTTTTTATCAACCAACTAACTGTAACCATAGACACAGGAATATATTCCTGTGTCTATGCTGTAACAAAATAATATTTTTATTTATGTACCTGGATCTAGCTCTTGAAGGTCTGTATCCCCTTCCACAGACGTCCAACCAACTAATGACACGAGTCGGTTTTCAGTCTGTGTCAGGGAATCACAGACATACTCGCCACCTCCTGTTTTCCGAATGGATTTGATATTGTCTCTTACTTTTTTCTTAATTTTGCTTTTCCATTCGGAAAAGAATGTCTTCCACTGTTTCACGTCCTTTCTCGAACCACTTGGTATTGCATTGACCTTCGTTGCTAATTCATCCCATTTTTTTTCTATGTTATTTCCTTCTAACGGACAACATTTTCCCGATATCATAACTTTAATTTCTGATATAAAATTTACAATAAATTCCATTTGATGGGGACTAGTTCTTTTCCCCCCTCAACTTAGCAGTTTTTTGTAAGACTTGCTCTTGTTCCTAAAATTAATAAAATGTAAACATGGGTTACTAAAAATACCCATGAATGGACGTGAAATTGTCGTTCTGACAATGTGTGTTGGTAGGGAGATTAAAGACTTACCCCTATCTGAGCTCATCTTCTTGTCTAGTTGACCAGATTTTTTTTTATCACTAATTGGACTTTAGGTGATTTCTTGATGTTTGTGTGATGGTTGTGTATGTAGGATCGGCAAAAGCCAGAAACAACAACAATAATTCTGTTTTTTAGCGATAACAATAACTATATTTTCTTTTTTTTGACAATAACTAAATTAATTATTCATGGCAACAACGAAGTACTTATTTTGCATGAACAACCTATATCTATAAGAAAACAAGGTAGAAAGCGATCTTCTTAACTGAAGGCTTACAGTATAAGCAATTAAGGAACAGTTTATTAGTGGGTTAAAATATGTAATGAACTCACTGGACTCGAATCGCTACATGTATTTATTTACATTGCGTGCTGTAGCCAACATAAAAAATGCATTCAATCTCTAACTTTATAATAATACTTTGTCGTATGTTTCCGGCTTAATGAAGATTTATTCGAGTATCTAGTTTGTTTACTTTTGGTTTGATTTGGAGTGTATGGCAAGAACGGAGGAAAACGTAGTTTAATTTCTATGTATTTTTCTAATGTGTTTTAATAGAGTATGGTAGTAAGTTACTACATAACCTTACAAATATATTTTTTAGGTATATCTTGGTTTGAAAACAAACTTAAACGAGGTATACGATATGCGGCTTCTATAGTGTTTCGAGTTCTGCGAATGAATTATATAATTAACGACCATACTTACCATTTTTATAGACAACGCGTTGCGACTCTGCTACAGGCGCACTCAAAAACGTAGCGCGTGGAACGCAGATTGTTTACGCGCATCGTTAACTAGATTCGCACGGACAAATCCGATCGTATCCGATCACTGATTCTCTATTTCTTTCTTACTGTTATTTGCGGAATACATCTCGTTGATACCTCTCTTTCGATCACTTTGTGTGCACAGGTATTACTTCAATAGTGCACCAACTTCACACTCTTTCATAACAACCTTGCTACCGCTTAATTCTAAGCCATCTTGGTAAGTTGACTTTAAACAGAATACCTCACTTGGTTACCGCGATTTCTAGAAAGTTGGTTATATAAAGACATGGTTACGTAGCAATCTCTAAACAGAATTGGGCCCATATAGCTTGGTATTCCGAGAGCACATTTACCCTCTGGGCAAGGTTAAAGGTAGGTTCATAATGTAATGATTCTGAGCTATACACAAGGTACATTAGATTGTGAACCTACCTTTAACCTTGTCCAGAGGGTAAATGTGCTTTCGGTATGCCGCCCATAAGGTTTCTAGAATAAGAAGTTAGCAACTGTATAATCAGGTCGAACTCAATATTTCATTAAAACCCATGGAATTCAAAACTAACTTTCATGGAAATGGTACGTATTGAAAACTGGATTATACTTAGTTCGTTTTCAATTCACCATGAAAATGTAGTAATTTTTAAAATGACATAGTGGAAGTTAGCTGTATTTTGTTCACAGTCATGCATGTTTCTTTATCAAACTACTCACTACATTGAATGCAACAATATTTCAACTGCAGAAATCGATAATATTCTAATTACAACGGATGGATTTGTGCCGTTAATACTAAAGAACAAATTAACAATTTTGCAAAATTCTAATCCTGAGGTTAAGGATAAATGTATAAAGAAATTGGAAATTTTTACAAAATTTGTTAAGAATATACTGATATATTTATTTAAATGAAGAAAGATTAATGAAATGGATTGATAAAAAAATGAGTGTTTTAACTATAAATTTCAATATGCGGGAAGCGGACAAATTATTAAAAATTAATTCAGAATTATGTAAGAAAATTCAATCCAATGAAAAATATTACATAAATCTAATTGTTATATGTAGAAATTACAGTTTAATTTTATTGAAGTACATATACAGGGTGGAGAAAAAGTGCCGGAACCCCTAAATAACTTCTGAATGGTTTGAAATAGAGAATTAAAATTTACAGGGTTACAATGGTGTCAAACAATCTACCAGATGACACTAAAAACACCCATTTTCCTGCCCCCTGTGGACGTGGGGAAGGGGGCGACATAATTTTAAATGTAATGAGGGGTCATGTGAGGGTTCATTTGAAAGGTTTTTATCGAGACGAAAACAACACGATATCGCCAAGGTCTCTACGACTTCTTTTCGCAGAGTTATGGCCCTTTAAATATTGAGATTTCGCAGTAGCGCAGGATTCACGACAAGGACACGTGTGGATAAGGTGCAGTAGGAAGGCTAGTACGATTATCTTAATACTACGTTTCCTGGGCAATGGATAGGTAGAAGAGGAACTATCGAATGGCCTCCTAAATCGCCTGATCTAACGCCTCTCGACTATTTTCTGTGGGGTTACTTAAAAGAAAGAGTTTACAAAACGAAACCACTAAATCTGGATGAATTACGGAATTGTATTCTTCGGGAGGCTGCTCTTATACCTCAGGATTACATTCAAAATGCTGTTTCATCTTTTTATCATCGGATAGCCTTTTGTCAAACAGTTAACGGTGCACATTTTGAACAATTGTTATAAACTTTCCTACATTTATTTTAGTTTATTGTTGTTCCAGGTTTAAATAGTAGTATAGCTTGTTTGAAGTTTATTTAGTCGTTAGTGCTTTCGGGATTCACTTGTTCCTTCCTTAGGTGATACGTCCAATTTTTTTTTGGATGTAGGGAGAAGTGACTCCCAAAAGTGCTAGTGATGAAATAAAAAAATCATAGACAAGTGCGGCTTTAGAAGATTTATGTTTAAGTAATACATTTTGAATTTCAATTAAATAGTGTTTCCTTTGCGGACACGTGTGGATAAGGTGCAGTAGGAACATACAATGTACAGGATGATCTGTTTTCAAGTTGGCAGAGGGTGGAGACACACTTCTCAGGGTCGCCAACGCGATCACCCGTCTTTTAGTATGCGTTGGTGACCGTGAGAAGTGTGTCCCCACCATCTGGCAACTTGAAAACTGATCATCCTGTACATTATATATTCCTACTGCACCTTATACACACGTGTCCGCAAAGGAAACACGGGAACGACGTCCTTGTCGTGAACCCTGCGCTTACTGCGAAATCTCAATATTTAAAGGGCCATAACTCTGCGAAAAGAAGTCGTAGAGATCTCGGCAATATCGCGTTGTTTTCGTCTCGAAAAAAACCTTTCAAATGAACCCTCACATGACCCCTCATTACATATAAAAATTATGTCGCCCCCCCCCCCCTTCCCCATGCCCACAGGTGGCAAGAAAATGGGTGTTTTTAGTGTCATCTGGTACATTGTTTGACACCATTGTAACCCTGTAAATTTTAATTCTCTATTTCAAACCATTCAGAAGTTATTTAGGGATTCCGGGACTTTTTCTCCACCCTGTATATTAAAGTATATGCGTAAAAGGTTTTCTCCCAACTAAAATCATCATATCTAATTGATATTCGCACAGTACTCCTTTTGTACAAAAAATAGTTGACTCGCCTTAATAATAAACCGTTCTCGACGTATCGTCTGGACCAATCATCGTGGGACACTCCATACGAATTAAGTTAAATTACCAAAGAATTTTCTTTTCGGACAATTACTAACCTAGTTATCTGAAACAAACTCTTAGCTCCATGTGCTCTAATTCAACCACGACAAACTTATGACCGAATTTCAGTTGCGGGGAATAATGTATTTCCATTCTGTTTTTCTCCACTCTTTTATCGTTTACCGCAAGGAAATTGTTTCATTGCGGAAATTTACGTATATCGCGTTATGAACACATTTAAACTCCTAAAGTTAAATTTACGTTAACCCTTAATTTTGCAAAGTTCAATGAAAAAAGTTAATGTCGTAGTAGAAATGAACCACTGACTACGAATCGCAGTGTTGCCAATTGCATGCAACAAAACAAAACAAAACAATAACGGGGGCACAATAGAGTTGGAAGGGTTGACAGTGGCGTCGCCGCCGTGTATCCGACAAGTTAATAACTAAATTAACTGCTGTAAAGTTGTAAGCAACTTAAAATAGTTTCCTTAATTTGAGCATCGCATTAATTAAGTAGAAGAGGATGGCTGTACGTCCCGTGCGTTCGTAATGAGCTTCGCTTACTCCCGGCAGGCGAGTTGCTAACTTTAAATCAAGCCTGCCTTAAGTACACAATGCCCCATTACCATAACAGTGCAAAGCCCTGACGTAAGCGGCTGCGATGTTGAATTTGAGTTTAGATTAATTGCCTATTCTTTCATTTGTTTCCAGTCTAACAATTGTAATACGTCAACGTCCTACGTCAAAGTCAAATTTCATCAATGTTTTGCTTGAATAGTAGTGCATTACGGAATGAAAAACCAACATCAAATGACACTTTGGTAAACTACTGCTATAATATTTAGTTGTTCCACCATCTTTAGTAATCACCACAGCTTCTGTTTGGTTTACACAGTGCAAATTGTATAAATCTTCTAACTGCCTTGTGACGTTTGTGTAAATCGGACGATACATCAATATTTGCCGATCTGTGACAGTGATTTCAAAGAATTTATTAAAGAACTCTCTCTCTACGTAAATTATGCTGATTGCCAAAAAGACTGGCTTTTTTTCTTTTACATATTATTGTGAATTGTACATCCATGCATTTGTGTGTTTTATTGTTACAATATACGTCTTAAACCGTTCTAATGATTTGATTACCCTTAGGATCTCTATTTCCCTAATCAACAGAGTAGTTTTAAACTTAGTATACAAATGCGTGCCTGTAGTAACTACACGCACGATAGTTTTAGTTTCTTAGTAAAGTGCAAAATAAAATGATTTAGAGTGTATTCTTCTTTATAGCAACACTTTCGAACGACAACTGCGTCAAATGCCGTACGTCAATGTCACCTCTTACGAGAGGCTGTCAAAGGTTGTTATATCCCGGCGCCCAGCGCCGGCTGCGATCCGACGCCCAAGAGTATGCACGTAAGTTCGGAGTCTGTGCCCCGTCGGGCGGAAAACTATTTGATGCTTTTGACGGATAATTACATTAAAGGCAATCTTCTGCGACGTTAGGTGCACATACAAACACGAGCGCCATCCACTTTTTCACCGGCCGGCGGGGCGAAGTTGCTTGCCTTTGATTTCACATGCGAAAACCTGAAAGTGACGTTTCCGCGCAACCAAATTTCCTCTCTTTTCCACACGCGAGCACCAGTCTTGCTCACTCGCTGGCCCTTAATCGACTACTCGCTATTTCACGAAAAAAAAACAAACATTAAACCAGGTCCTAATGTAATTAAAACTCTAAATTTCCTAAATCATAGAAACGTCAGTGAGGATATTTGGAAATATAAATGTCAAACTTTACGACCGTCAAACTTTACGACCGTCAAACTTTACGAATGTCAAATTTTACGTATGTCAAATTTTCCGTACGTCAAACTATTCGTAAGTCAAAGTCAAACGAAACGTCATTCTTTAGAATTGCCAAATAAGAAAAGTCATTACAGTAATCGAAAATATAAGGGACTATAATCTCACTCAATAGAGCAGATTGGTATTAATCAAGAACCAGAAAGCAAAGCCATATCCGATATCGAGACAGCCAGCAGAGTCCAAAGCTTTTATTGAGACAATTTTTGCCCCATCCCAGATAGCTAGGCCGATAAGCGCTGATTGCGCGACGTTCAGATATTTCATGCGGCCGTCATTTGTTCTTTGCGATTAACCCCCGTATCGCCAGATGCCGGGGACCATTTTGCTTAATGGAAAAACGGATGAGAAAGGGGGGAGGTCTGTAAAGGACGCGAGAGTCCCGCTCGTGCTTAAATGCAAACACGGCCTATGTGTTCGAACAAAAAAAAACGCGATCGCGAAACCGCATTCCCTGCATCTCTACGGTTTTCCTGCCATTGCGATCGTTCTTCGTGTTGTGATGGCTTTTAATTACTAGAAGTGCCACGAATAGTAACAGCGTTGTCAAGTTTAAGATTCTATGCATTGCTTTGATAGTTCAGATTTGACATTGACAGTTCAGATTTGACATTGACAGTTCAGGTTTGACATTGACAGTTCAGGTTTGACATTGACAGTTCAGGTTTGACATTGACAGTTGAAGTTTGACATTAACATTTTAAGGTTGATGTCCGTGTTAAGAATTCCGTCGCGCCGCTGTGAGCTGAACACATGCAGATGTTTCTGCGGCCGCTTTGATCATAGTAATTGCCGCGCGGGATCGCTGTCATCGCGGGAGAAACAAAGTCGATGAATATTCAGACGAAACCAATCTGGATTACGAACAGTATCATCGGAGGCTTTGAGGGCGACGTCTGGCGGAACAATGCGAAACAGCGCCGCAAAAGTGTGTACATATTTTTCCCTTTACATATTACGTACCTAAGCTCAAGGGAACAATAGACCCTTAACGGAGAAAACCTCCGCTGTGTGGGCACGCAAATTCCCGCAAAGTACTCTTTAATCTTTTCAACAAACGAGCCAGGACTGTTAATAATGTTCACGTATTGCTGCAGTTTGACAGTGACATTTGCTTCACAAGAAGTGAGATTGACATTGATAGCTGACATTTCTAACACATGAAATGACGTTGACAGGTGACATTTGCAGCACAAGAAGTGGTGATGACGGACAATGATGACGTTGATGAATATACAGGATTATTGAGTCATTGACAGTAGTACAAAGGCCCCCGCGATCAATAGGAGAGATAGGAAATGATGACAATGTCTGCAGCACAGCAACAGCAACGGCAGCAGCTTTTGCGGCGGATCGCACTCCAACTTGAACATTCCAATATAATGGTAATTTGGCGGGATCCCTGCTCAAAGCGATTACTGCGGGATATTAATATAATCCGACTTAATACATGCAAATTCGGACCGCTCGGCTGGGAAGCCAGTTGTCGGGGGACAGGGGGCGCTGCGGGCGCGACAAGGAACGAAACGTCAACAGCGGCAGCGCCCTCTCCAATTGGATCGGGATGGGACAGGGATCTGAGTTTCGCATCTCCTTGACTGGTACCAGAGAAGGGCATTGTTTGCTACGAGACTTCTATGTGCGTACGTGTTCTATGGATTGACGTTGACAGGTCGAGTACTCGACCGAGCAACTGTTTACCACTTTCGGTTTTGAATCAATCGCCCTACTTTGAAGGAATATATTTAGAGAGCAGTGTCGAGAGTTAAAGAAATTAAAGGATTTTGACTCATTAAGGCCATTGCACTTGTTTAAAAGTGCGGAAATTTTCGGAAAATTCTGTTATTTGTTTCTACCGTGGAAAATGGACTTCTTAAGGAATAGAAACATTTTAGCTTACAACTTAAATACAAGTAGAGAGTGCATAACAATTTCATATGGCAATTTTTCTAGAAGTTTTGAAAATTCGTAAATGTACATGATCATCTTGGTGGTCGACACAGTTTAGCAGAATGAAAAAAAGCTAAACAGGAGAAATTCTTTTAGAGATTTAGCATCTAAAACGACAACATCTACCATGTCAAAGAAAATCAGCTATACCAAGAAACGAGTAAATCATTTAATATTGTTCATTACATTTACTTTAAAGTGAGATGACACAAAATAAAAATGCTGCCAAACCAATTAGGCCCTTGGGAGTTTGGAGAAGTACGCTGGCAACCCTGCTGAACGCTTCGGGATTAGCACAAAGAAAGTTCTGACAGAGTTGACAGTCCGCTGCACCCGAAATTCCTTTAAGTACATAATGATTGTCTCTTATCGTTTGATAGCTTGTTTTGCAGAATTTCGTCATGTCTGGGTAATCCAAAGTGCAATTGATTTTCAAATGGGCGGCTTTCGCAGTTTTTCTTCTCTTTCTGACACCCCACCCAGATAAAATGGCAAAGCAAGTTGACCCGCAATATTCGTTTTCTTCGTCGGTACACACTTTGCAATTTTGAACACCATTCGCAACTACTTTTAGTGGGACTAACTGCAATGTTCCTGATTTCGCCTGATTCGGTTCAACTATTGCAAATTCAAATGCGAACATCCAAAGGAAACAGATTAATCTTAGGTCCATTTGTTATTTGAAGTGATTTTTAAATATTTACTAGGCTGGCAAGTCAGCTGTAACTTTCAATATGCCAATAGTTGTCAAAGAAGACAGACGACTTTAATGTTCAATGTGGCCTAACAGTTGGCTTATTCAATCAGTGGAAGGCGGACTAACGAAGTTTAACTTGCCATAAACTGTTATTTGTTATTTGGAATAAATGAAAAGAGTTTCAATTGTTTCGAGATAATTTGATGTTCTAGATTGGCATTGAGTTACAATGTACAGTGTACAGAGATAGGAAACTTTGAAGAAAGAAGTTAGCTATGACAGTATTGTGTAGATGTCGCTACTACACTTAGATCGAAAAATGAGCGGGAAATTTGAATTTTAAATTATATTGAATACTACACGTAAGCCCCATTTTTGCACATCGGGTGATTCTAGAGTGCGTGCGATTTTCAATTGGACTCCTCTTACAAATAATTGTTTTAAAGATTTTGAAACTCAGGAATTAAACTGATCTTGTAGAGTGTCGCTACTACTGCTTCTTCTCTTCATCATTGGCGTCCTTTGATAGACGCCCCGTTTTAGTTAGAAGAAATGTTTTTAAAATCATATAACCCTAAGCAACACCAAATACTGTTTAACATCTTGATTTTTGATGCTGTCACAAATGACATATTCACCTTACCTAATTTTAAGTTTAATATATTGATTTTGACGTTTGCCACAAATGACATTCAATTAATTTAATTAACCTAACTTTTAACAATTCAATACCGTTACCGACGGAGCGCCGACATTTTGGATTTTTTTTCGCTACACTGCGAAAAATAATTAGTTGGCATAACAAACTATTTGGCGTTGAAACATTTTTTATCGTTTAAAGTTGCGTGTTTTAAGAGGTTCATCAATAAATAATATAGGGATAGGTATGTACCTTACATCATTATATGTTCATGCAATTCATTATTTTATAATTAAGACGACGTGAAATACTTGCAAGTAATTTATTTATTTTGTAAAACTGCGCTACAAGTTTCTACCCTCTACTAGGGTCCTCATCAGGCGCTGAAAGACATTAATGAGTCGAGATCATAACA
>JAWQRP010004130.1:0-12312 GCA_033557875.1 Quadriops clusia
CTTCATGGTAACAGGAGGAGGCGAGCAAGCACCATTAAAATTCCTAGGACTCTGGTTTCAATCAGATCTCAAGTGGCACACTCACATAAATATGTTATGCAAAAAACTCTGCAGTGCTACATTTGTCATCAGAAGAGTCATTCAAGAATCAACAACTGAGGCCGCCATTATGACATATTATGCACATTTTCAGAGCCATCTTCTTTATGGCCTGCTGGTGTGGGGAGCTTCTCCTGGTGTAACGGACATACTCCTGATGCAGAAGAGAGCAATCCGAATCATCTGTGGTGAGGGGTTGAGAGATGGATGTCGACCGCTATTTAAAAGAATCGGAATTCTTACCATAACCAATCTTTACATACTTAACTGCCTCGTGTACGTGCATACAAACAACAATAAGTTTGTAAAAAATAGAGAATACCACACTTACAACACAAGGCACAGGGATGCGATCTCCACGGAATTCCATCGCATTCAGAGGACACAGCAGACAGTTTTCTATTGGGGCTGCAAGATCTACAACTGGCTGCCTGCACCCGTAAAAGAACTGAACACCTCTGCCTTCCGCAGAGTGTTGATGGGGGCTCTGAAGGAACACCCCATGTATAGACTGGATGAGTGTGACCCAGACTCTTTGCGTCGGATGGGACTGTGCTGAGGGATGTGTCGATCATTTGTATTTTCTTTTTTTTGACGTTGTTATGGTTATTTTTACCTACTTCTGAATAAAGTTATTATTATAATACTGGGTGTTTCACCTAAAGTGAACCACTGAAATTATGGCGTTATTAACAAAGATACAATTTCCAAAATTTGAGGATTTACTCTACGCATAAAGGGCTACAAAAAACTCAAATATAATTTTTGTCTAAATCCTACTTTTCGCGCATGCACTCATCAAACTGTAAAAAACATAATCATGCTAAACTTTTATTTAATATCCTTTTTCTGCTGCTCATTCTCCGTACATCGATGTAAATAGTGTTTCAAAATATTGACGCATGCGCACACAGTTATTATTTAAAAATCGGGTTTTTTTTAAATAACTATAACTCCTTTATTTAATAAGTCAAAAAAATTAATTTTTTTAACATCTATTCAGTTCATGAAATACTTCAAAACTTTTGAATAACTTTTTTTTCTATGACTTATAGTTTTCGCGCTAGCACACATCACACTTGAAAGACCACCATTACCATTGCGTTTTTTTAAGGAATTGTGGTTTCCCTGGGTTTTCCACGTACAACGATACTCATATTGTGATGAAAAATCTAAATGAAGTCACTAATTTATGCATTTAATTAAATGCAATGCCAAAGTTTATCTTGCCGACTGCACGTGGCTCTGTATGTACTTAGTAGCAGTATAAACTAGAGGCGTTTAAACTCCTTCTTTCTATTCAACATTTCACGGCGAATTATAAGGGTTCTACTAATTTATGATACCTATTCAGTGTTTGAAACAAGGACGTCTGTCGAGTCTCTCACAAATAGATAGATATTTCAAACACTGAATAGATCATAAAACCTTTATAATGGGCTCTGAAATGCTGAATACAAAGAATGAGTTTAAACGCCTCTGCTGCTATCAGGTATACAGAGACACGTACAGTCAACCAGACAAACTTTGGCATTGAATTCAAATAAATACATAAATTAGTGACTTAATTATAATTTTTCATCACAATATGGGTATCCAGGGAAACCACAATTCCTTAAAAAAACGCAATGGTAATGGTGTTTTTTCAAGTGTGACGTGCGCTTGCGCGATAACTGTACATCATAGAAAAAAAGTTATTGGAAAGTTTTGAAGTATTTCATGAACTGAATAGATGCTAAAAAATTCATTTTTTTAACTTATTAAATAAAGTAGTTATAGATATTTAAAAAACCCGATTTTTAAATAAGCACTGTGTGCGCATGCGGCAATATTTGGAAACAATATTTACATCGATGTACGCAGAATGAGTAGCGGAAAAAGGATATTAAAAAAAAGTTTAGCATGATTATGGTTTTTACAGTATAATGTGTGCATGCACGAAAAGAAGGAGAGTTAGACAAAAATTTTATTCAAGTTTTTTGTAGCCCTTTATGCGTAGAGTAAATCCTCAAATTATGGAAATTGTATCTTTGTTAATAACACCACAATCTCAGTGGTTCACTTTAGGTGAAACACGTTGTATATGCTGAACAGCAATGGCACCATCACTGACCCCTGCGGAACTCCCATTGCAATATCCCTCCATTCCGAAGTATTATTGTTTACTTTTACCCTTTGTCTTCTGTTGGTGAGGTATGATTGCATTAGTTGTGCCAATCCCCTGACACCCAACATTTCCAGCTTTAATAGGAGAATGTCGTACGACACACTGTCAAAGGCTTTTTTCAGGTCATAGTAGGCAGCTTGCAGTGTGTTTTTCTTGTTTAGGGATCTTGCAATTGTGTTGACTGTTGCCAACATTGCTGTAATGGTAGATTTTTTTTTGAAAGCCATGTTGTTTGCTAATTAACTGCTTCCTAGTACAGAACTGTGCAAGCTCCTGTGTTAGTAGGGATTCCACTATTTTTGAAAGCGAGGACAGCATTACAATCGGCCTATAATTTTCGGTTACTTTTCGGTCTCCTTTTATATATATGGGGTGTATCTCCGCAGATTTCAAGCAATCGGGAAGGACATCAGACTGCAGACGTCCATTAGTAACATTTGTCAGTGGTGCCACAATGCAGGGAACCAATTGCTTCATCAATCTGACATTCACAAAGTCGCAATCAAAAATGGTTTTGCTTTTCAGCGATCTTGCCACCCTAAGGACACCCTCCTCATCAAATGTTCTTAGGTAGAAAGAATGTCCATTACTTGTTGTTGCTTTCCGTCTCATGAACACTGTTATCTCAT
Source organism: Quadriops clusia (assembly GCA_033557875.1). Taxonomy (NCBI): domain Eukaryota; kingdom Metazoa; phylum Arthropoda; class Insecta; order Coleoptera; family Hydrophilidae; genus Quadriops; species Quadriops clusia. Next base: position 2,896 of record JAWQRP010004130.1, read on the forward strand.
CTTTGTTAACATTAATATTTTTCAATGTCTTTGCAGCGTTTATAAAGTATTCATTAAAATCTTCTGCTGGGATTTTTATATCTGGACCCTTAGCCCCTCTGCATGCGTCACCCCTGATGACCTGCCAGACTGCCCTCTGAGTGTTTTGGGTCTGTTCAATAAATTGTGCTGTTTTTCCTCTCTTGGCCTGTATGATCTTATCTTTGTACTTCTTGCGGTAGCATAGATATGCTTCCCAAGCCTGTTGTTCACCATGTCTCGTTATTGTGAACAGTGCATCCAAGGTTGATTTCATCCTTTGTAACTCTTCGGTATACCACTGAACTTGTCTTGTTCCTCTATTGTGTGTCACTGGCACTGCCCAGTCAATTGCTTTTTGTAACTCGAAATTGAGAGCATTAAAATTCTTTTCCGGGTCTCGTGAAGTAAGGATTTGCTCCCACCTCACGTCCTGCAGCCAATCGAACAGATTTCGAAGTGTATCATTGTTTATCCTTCTTGCTTGAGTATATTCTTTTGACTCAGGAATGAATGGCTTCTGTATGAAGTGTTACCTTCTGTGTCATGTGATCCCCAAATGCCATTTTATTGTTTGGGTGGAAGTAATTAGAGGTTGAACATTAGTTATTATGTTATCGAGGCATGTGCTGGACGCCTCTGTTATTCTGGAAGGCTCCCGGAATGTCGTCTCCATGCTGAACGACTTTATCAGCTTTACGAACTTGAGTTTCGTTTTTGAGTCTTCGATGAAATTTATGTCGAAATCTTCAGCAAGTATCAACTTGAGTTTGTGTTGATCGCTTATATTTGATAAGTTATTTTCCAGTATACTCATAAATAGGTCAAAATTTCCGGTTGGAGTCCTATGTATGCATATTATGACTGCGTTCAGCATCGGAATCTTCACTCCACATATCTCAATGTCCTTTTCTTGTGAGTGAAGGTGTATATTCAGGTTTACTGTTTCCAGTTCAGCACTATGGATAATCATGACTCCTCGGTGTATTGAGTCTGAACGGCAGAAATAGCTACCAATTTTGTAGTTTTTTATTTGGAGGTCCCTCATTTCTTCCTCCTTCAGCTAGTGTTCGGATACACATATTATGGTTTTAGAGTTTCCATTATTTACAAGAGATTCACACTCTGCCAATTTGTTTCTGATACATTGTATGTTTAGGTTAACGATCTTGCCACAATTCCTCGGTGGTCCGTTGCCTCGTGCCCGAAACCTCAGCAGAATGCGGTGTTGCTTCTTTTGGCACGAAAAAAATTGAAGCGCTTGATTTCAATTCCCTCAGACCACGAGTTGGGTTCGTACATTTTATCTTTCAATGAGTTGTCTGCGCCCACCAAGAATGATCCAAATGTAGGGTTAGAGCGCTTTGGATTGATCTTTTTGCTCTCGAAGTCGTTTCTATTGTGTGTCTTGCAAAGCCAGGACCTAAGGTCCACCGCCTCGGGTTCCTTGGAATCGCCTCCAGGTTTGTATCCTCCTGTCTTTGCGTGCCGACCACCTGTGTAGCGGTTCTTGGTTTCCTTCTGACGGCAGTACTCCATGACTCTTCCTACTTCTTTTGTGGGTCTTGATTGATATTTATCAGCTGATTCATTAAACTTGATTGCCTGCTTGCCAGTTGACTGGTTTTGCTTGGGGTCACCGGTAATTTAGGCTGTTTTGGTTTGTTACTATCAAGTTGAGTTATTTGTCGCTGATCTTTAGCATCTGTAGTTGCAGGCAAGATTCGAGTCTTCACTATGTTTTGGTTCGAGTTGTTTTCGGACATCTGGCAACCACAAAAAGTCGCATTTTGTTTAGGTATTGCTTTCAATTGATCCAATCTAAACTTTTTTTTTATTTATAATGGCAATCTTAATATCTTTTATAAGACAATTTTGCATTTTTCGAAGTAATTTGGCAAATTTTATATAACTTTTCACTCTTTTAGTAGTTGTATTGTCGTTCATAACCTTACCTTTTTAAAAACCTCCAATGTCTATTATTATTGAAAATGAACTGTGCATGGCACTTTACTGATAAAATGTATGAAGTTACTTCTTGAAAATACAGGCGCCTTTAAAAATCTTATGTCTTATTGTAAATATTGCATACATATTATTTATCACCAAACATGATATTGAAATATATTAGTCAACTAATTGTCATATCACTCCAAAATCTTGATTGCTAAACAATTCGTAAATTATTGCCTTTGCTCTAGATAATTATTGGGAAATAATATGTACATGATTGTTCAAGATGGATGCCATTCTGAACTAGAAAAAGCTTCGTAAAGATGTCCGCTTCATTTATAAAGTAAATTTGTAAATTTTGCAGACTTCATAAAACTAATTAGCTATTTATGTTACTTTTTGGTTTTATAAAGGTTATATTAAAGTTATTTATAAAACATAGGGAGAAGTTGCCATAATCATACCGGTTTCCTAAATCGTACCTCATCTAAAATTCGCTTAATATCGAATTATAATCACAGTTAATGCCATTGTTGTTGATGTTTTGTGTTGGAATTAATGTTCACGATGAACTGTATATGTACTATATTTGTTTATTACAACGCAAATGCTATGCTAAAAGTATCGCTATACATGTTTACTATTGAGTGTCTTTGTGGTCACTGTCTCACAGCTGTCTGGTCCGCATAACCCTCTTCTTCCGAGTCGGCGCGCGCACTTTCGTGGGCTATCTTGTAAACTAAACTAAATATGCTTCTTCTATGCAACCAAGTACACAAACCAAACAAACATTCCGCCCGCCTTGAAGGCCCTGGCTTCAACTACTATATTCTTTTGGTAGTAAACACAGTTTTTTGAGACCACGACGCACCGTGCCGCCCGAAGTCTTCACGTCTACCACTCTCACTATCCTGTCTTGGCCCGGAAACGTGTTGACTACTCGACCCAATCTCCAGTATAAAGGCGGTGAATTTTCCTCCACCAATAGAACCATGTCCCCCAACGATGGTGGTGATGCTCTCTTCTGCCATTTTGTCCTGGTCTGGAGTTCGTTCAAGTATTCCCGGCTCCATCTTCTCCAGAAACTCTGCTTCATCTGTCTCACTTGCTTGTATTCAGGAACGGATACACCCTCTCGTATCTCCGTTTCAGGCAATGACACAAGTGGTCGGCCAATAAGGAAATGTCCAGGTGTGAGGGGCTGGAGGTCAATAGGGTTTTCGCTCATGGGGGATATTGGTCTTGAGTTAAGGATTGCTTCAACTTCTGCTAGAAATGTTTGAAACCCCTCAAAAGTAAGAGTGCTTCCGCCCAAAACCCTTTTTATATGAGATTTTACCGACTTTACGCCACTTTCCTACAACCCGCCGAAATGTGGGGTCCTTGGAGGGATAAACCGCCATGAGACTCCCTCTTGAGAAGTATATTCTTCTATTTGAACTTGGTTATTCTTTAAAAATTCGTACATTTGCTTTAATGAATTATTCGCTCCAACAAATGTTCGACCGTTGTCCGACCAAATTTCACTCGGTTTACGCGCCGTGCGACGAATCTCTGCAAACAATTCAAAAAACACTCGGTTGTTAAGTTAGTGACCAGCTCTATGTGGACGGCTTTGGTACCAAAACAAACGAATATGCAAACGTACCACTTGCCCGATCTGAAACCTCTAACCCGTCTCTCCTTTGCTAGAAATGGACCGGCAAAGTCAACTCCCACAACCTCGAATGCAGCAGAGACACTAATACGCTGTCTAGGCAAGTCGCCCATATAAGTGTTTGCCGCAGACGGGCTTGTTCTAAAACAATTTAAACATGACCTGAAAATCTTTTTGGTCAAATTTCTACCCTTTGTGCTCAGTATTTCTGTCGCAAACTGTATAGCAAAGTCTGCGGACCACAATGATACATTTTTATGTGTTCAAATCTAGCGATCATTTCGGTAATTTTGTGTTCGTAAGGCAAAATTATTTGATGCCGACCCTCAAAATCTAGTGCCGATTGATTGAGGCGTCCTCCTACTCTTAGAATTCCTGCTTCGTCCAAAAATGGACTTAAGTTGCCGATTTTTGATCCACGAGGCAACTCGCGCTTCTTTGAAAGTGCCTTTATTTCCGACGCGAAACTTTCGCGCTGTGCTTGTTTTATTAGCAGATGCAGTGCTTCCTTTCTTTCGCTTTCAGTAATTATCCCAATTCTTTTTGTCTCTCTGTGCCTTGCATTATAGCAAAACCTAATCAAGAACGCTGTTACACCTATAAGCTTCTTCAAGTCTGAGAATTTATTAAAAATATTTATCTCGTCTCCAGCAACAGTCAACGTCACCGCTCTCGCCTCTGGCATGTTAGCGACTTCGAATGTCACTTTTCCTCCTACCAAGGGAATATCCTGCTCCAACCATGGAGGTCCCCTCCACCACAATTTCGATTCTGCCAAATGTTTCGGTGTAGATCCACGCGTGATGAGATCCGCTGGATTTTCTTGTGTCGCTACATGATTCCAATCCTTAACATTGCTACCTCTTTGTATTTCTGCAACGCGGTTGGCTACAAATGTATTCCATTTTGCGGGTGAAGATTTTATCCAACAGAGTGCTATTTGTGAGTCACTCCAAAGGAAATCTCTTGATATCTTGACATTTAGTACTTTATGCAATTTTACCATCAGCCGAGTCAACAGAACCGCAGCGCACAACTCCAATCTGGGGAGCGTCGCAGTACGCAACGGCGCCACTCGTGACTTCGCAGCCATTAAGCTTGCAATTATATGTCCATCCGCAAGAATGACCCTTAGGTAGACGCAAGCACTGAACGCTCGCTCTGAAGCGTCCGCGAACCCATGCAACTCAACTATAGAATCGCTGATGAATCGAATGTATCTGGGTATCTCAATGAGCGGCATGTCTCCCAGACCGTCCCTCATTTCCATCCACTTGGCTTCAGTCTGCTTTGGAATCGGATCATCCCACTCCAATTGCAACTGCCATAGCTGCTGTATGAACATCTTGCAGTTTAGTATGATTGGTGCGATCAGCCCCAATGGATCGAACAATCGGGTCACGAAGGACAAAATGCTTCTCTTGGTCCAATGGGTAACACCTTTTTTGATTTCCAATTTGTATTTGAACATGTCCGATTGATAGTCCCAAATTATACCCAGTGTTTTTGATGGTTGTACATCCAACACTAATGGGCTTATGCCGATTTCTTCTACAAATTCCTCTACATTGCCCTTCCACTTATACAGCGAAAATCCATACTCCTTCAAAATCTTTTGCGATGTTCTCCTTTAATACTTTCAATTCCTGTTTTGACTGAGCACCTGTCAACAGGTCGTCCATGTAAAATGAATTCTTTATTATTTCTGCTTCTACAGGGTATGAGTCCTGCACTTGGTTTGCGATCTCAAACAAACACCTCACTGCTAAAAAAGGGGCAGATGCTGTTCCGTACGTTACCGTATTTAGTTGAAACTGCCCAACATTCTTCTCTTTATTGTACCACAACACCTGCTGATATTTACGATCGTCTGGATGAATCCAGATTTGGCGGTACATCTGCTTTACGTCTGCTGTTAGTGCGAAATGATTTAATCTAAAATTGCAAAGTATCGTGAAAAGATCCTGTTGTATCGTGGGACCAACCAATTGAGTGTCATTGAGGGAAATTCCAGTTGATGTCTTACTGGATGCATTAAAAACAACCCGAAGATTGGTGGTTGCACTATCCTCGCGCAAAACACCCTGATGTGGCAAGAACACTCCCAACTGAGAATCAGCCATTTGAGTCATGTGACCCTTGTCTTCATATTCTGACATAAATTCAAAATACATCGATTGTAATGATTCGTTTTTGCTCAATTTTTTTGATAATTGTTGGAGTCTTGGCTCTGCTATGGTGCGTGAATCACCCAAGCTCTCTACACTGTCACTGAACGGCATTCGAACCACAAAGTGCCCATCCGAACCCCTTGTGGTCATGTCCTTGAATATCTGTTCGCATTTCAATTCTGTCTCCGTGTAATACTCTTCCTTAGTCGTCACCTCCTCTAGCTTCCAAAATGCCTGCACGTCTTCATGCAACGACCGCAATGCAAAGTTGGTTACTGTCTTTTGACCGCGCTCGGCAAAATCCATGCCGCCTCCAACTACCCAACCCAACTTTGTCTCTTGAAATACACTGCCACTTTTGTTCAGCTGTATTCTTCCGTCCAACATTAAACTCCAAAATACTGACGCTCCGAGAAGAAAATCCACTTTCGTGCTTTTATTATACTGGGAGTCCGCTAATCTAATCTTTTTCGGTATTTCTATCTTACGTTTGTCAAATGAGACCAACGGTAAATGAGCTGTTATGTTCGGAATTACCAAACAGTCTATCCTAAAATTATGCTTCTTCCCAGCGTCCAAGAACTCTAGGTCCACCTGTTCCCCTATATTCAGTTTTTGTTTCCCTACACTCGATATTGATGTTTTTATTTGGCTTGGTGCAAGGTGCAACTTTTTGCTAAGCTCCCTTTATGAAATTGGATTGTGAGCCATTGTCCAGTAAAGCTCTGGCAACATGTTCTTGTCCTCGCTCATCTACTACGTTAATCATTGCTGTTGACAACAAAACTTGACTTCCTTGTGAAGTGACAAATTCGAATGATGAGCAAGATACTTTCTCACTTGCGGTTTCTGATTTTTTGGGCTCAATGTGCAATAGCGTATTATGTTTTTTATGGCACACCTTGCATCCGCTTGGCGACTTACATTGCTTTATGAAATGACCTGGCTTTAAACAATTTAGACACAAATTTGCTTGCTTTGCTTTGCTTTGTTTTTCCGATTGATCTAAACCCGAGAAAGTTTTGCAATTGTAAATTACATGACTATCCTTGCATATAGGACATTCTAAACGTGCATCTTGTGATATGTGAGCTGCAACGCGTTTTTGATTGTATTTTTCATTTCGACCTCTCGCAACTGATTCCAACATGCCGTGTCGCGCGTTCATAAATTCGATTAATTGGTCAAATGTGGGAATATCTAATTTGCTATAAGTTTGATTGATTTTTACTTCCCAATCCCGCAATGTGTTTGGATCGAGCTTTTGTGTAATAACTGGCACTATAATGGCGTCCCAATTTTCTATAGGTTGTTGCAAACTTTTTAGACAACGCATATGTCTCTGTGCCCCATCTATGATTCTACGCAATTGAACATCCGACTCTTTTTGTATCGGTTCCAATTCTAGCAAAGCTTTCACATGATTATGAACGAAAATACGACGCTTTTTATTGTACCTGTCGTTCAACAATTGCCACGCTATAGGATAATTCTGGTCTATCGTTTCAAATAAACTCAACAAACCCGACGCCTCTCCCGTTAGGGATGCTTTTAAGTAGCACAGTTTTTGAGCATTACTAATCTCAACGTTATTGTGAACCAGGGCAGTAAACGTGTCACTAAATTCACGAAATTTGGTAAACGAACCGTCAAAGCTTGGCAAACTTATACGGGGTAACTTGACGTTAGTGAGTGGCAATGTGTTCGACTGAGAAACATGGCTCTGCTGTCTTTGCATTGCGCTGTCGCTCAGAAGGATTTCTACGTTTAATAAACTACTTGATCTTGAAACTAAATCAAAATATTCATCCTGAATCAATTTTCTCTCGTGAATATTATCGCCTACGTTTGATTCGTCTAACCAATCTATTTCGTCCTGAATGTCACTAGCCTGTTCAAACAACGGTTCAATCTTTGCAAGTCTGATCTGAATATTTCTAATGTTTGTTTGTGTTAACTCTTGGGGCAAACTATTCAAAAATGCTTTGAAAAGAGTAAGCTGTCGCTTTATTGGACCTTTTTTGATATGTAATTCTTTCAATCTTCGTTCTACGTCTTCCATTGTGCAAGAAGTTGAAGCAAGGATGTATGGGAATGCAATATGTCGGACTTACTTGGAAGGCCTTGAACTGATGCGATGATACTACGATGTGGGTTCGAAGCAAAGTTGATGTGATGCGAAGATGATACGATGCGAAACGAAGATGCTATGTTTTCTATGTTGCTACTTGTCGAATCCGGCTCGAAGGACCAAAATGTTGTTGATATTTTGTGTTGGAATTAATGTTCACGATGAACAAATGATATGGACTGCATATGTACTTTATTTGTTTGTTACAACGCAAATGCTATGCTAAAAGTATCGTTATACATGTTTACTATTGAGTGTCTTTGTGGTCACTGTCTCGCAGCTGTCTGGTCCGCATAACCCCTTTCTTCCGAGTCGGCGCTCGCACTTTCGTGGGCTATCTTGTAAACTAAACTAAATATGCTTATTCTATGCAACCAAGTACACAAACCAAACAAACAGCCATCTCTAGAAGTATAGTGACTTATGTTTACTATGTAACCTGAAAGAGTGTAAGTGAATGTCGATAGGTGCTGTTGAGGGCGCTTTTTGAAATTCAGGCGCTACTGATATAAAATGTGGATAATGATAAATAGGCTCTCTTTCTTCTAGAAATAGCTTAATTATTTTTATTTTTCTGGTTTATAACCTTATATCACCTCTATTAGTAACAATTGTAAAAGTATGTATAGTGAAATTTATGTTAATGTTAAATGAAGCCACTTTAAAAGAAAGCAGCGAGTTGCCTATATCGTACCCTTGTATTTAGTTGCTTAAATCGTACTAGTACCTAAACCTACTTTAACAAGGCATACTCAGGGCAAGGTAAAATAATATTTGTTATCATTAAAAAGGGATTATATTGTCTACATTCCTCAAGATGTCGAAAACGTGTTTATTCATCACAACCCACCTTGAAGTTTTCTTTAATAAATAAATATTTAAATGTATACACTTTTTTGAGGATTAAGTTCTGAAAAACGTTATTAGCGGTCGAATTCAGTCATCTTCGTTGTTATAAACTTATTGATAATACAGTTAGACAGAATTTCGACGTTGACAACCAACCGGTACGGTTTAGGATACCCGCTGCCAAAATTGTACCGTTTCATCGTTTTCAAATTAACGCATGTACAAAGCAATCACTATTTTTAAAACATTTTTAATGTGGTAATATGGTTAACTGAATACCATTCTAAAAATTAGTATAACTAGTTTTTAAAAGGGACATACCCCAAGCAACATCATTGGTCAATTATACCTGTGGTTAAGGAAAAATAACTTAAATAAGTTAAATTTAACTAATGTGCAACTTAATTTTTAACTTTATATCCAAAATGTGTTTCAAGTAAAGATTATAAGTTTTATATTACCAAAAACTAACATCAAAAGTATGACTTAATAGTCATGAAACTTATAAGTAAAAAAAACAGGTCAACATTTGGTTAAATATAACTTCGAAATAAACCTCATATCCTTTAAACCTTAAGTGGCAGCTAGCTCAGCTGATTTTTACAAATGTAAACAGTACCCCCCTTACGTACGTATCT
>JAWQRP010004131.1:0-12312 GCA_033557875.1 Quadriops clusia
CAGTTCGAAATACAAACACAAACTAATGGACCGTCCAAATACAACAGCTGCCAAACTGCTGAAGAGAGGATCCGCACCTCGAAGACTAAAAAGAAGAATACTCCAGGACTTCGTAAATGAAGCCCGGGGTGCTCCACTGGGTGCATTCCACACACGACAATTTGCATAATGTCATTGTTATTGTTGAATGTGTAAATGTAGATAGATTGCAATAAATAAACTGTTGAAAAAAATATTTTATTACGAGAAATGAAAATTTAACATAAATACGAGAAGAATTTTGACATTTTGTTACCAATCAATTTTATTTTGTTTGTCATTTTATACGCAATGTGTGTCATGTTATATACAATGTGAGGACCGCCTCTGACGTTCTTTATAATTCATATAAACTGTTCACAAAACAAGTCATTAACAATTACGATTAGTAAACAAACGCCTTGACAATTAATCACTAAAATATATATTACTAATCAAATGGCATACCTTAGACTACACCTTAACTTCCATTTTAAATTGTAATCGTGATGACACATACCAGGAAAGAGTTAATTAAAGGAAAGTCTAATTATTCAAACCAAATTACTATTGGCAGTTGATGAATCTCCCAAATCACATTTTCATAGTATAAAGCGTTCCCTGGAGTTCGCCTGGTCAAAATATCATGGGTCTCACTGTATAATTTTGTAGTTAATTGCATAGCACTTTATAACTTTTATTATTAATATGTTTTAAGATGCAAACGTACATGTTCATTAATTATATAAAAAACAAGCAAGGATACTAATCACATTTTTGACATTTCAGAGAATCTATTTTGCTGTAAAAAGGAAATTTTAGTCGTCTAGCTGTATTACTTCTTAACTAGGTGGTTTTTACTAGTACGTACTTTAGAGTAGGTACTTTAGAGTAGGTACTTTCGAGTAAGTACTTTCGAGTAGGTACTTTCGAGTAGGTACTTTCCAGTAGGTACTTTCCAGTAGGTACTATCGAATTTAGGGTTTTTATTTCAGCTTCTTTAGCAGTCGTATATACAAATAGGCGTTCTAGGAATTCGTAAATACCCACGAATGTATCAATCGTTAAGAATATTTATTCTATGACTTTCAAAAATGTTTTTTAGTGATAAATTCACTCAAAGATTTTTATCAATTATGTAAACCATTAGCAGTGACCTTCTACTTTTGCGTAACTTTCTATTGCAACTTTAAATGCCAACACCTGATTTTTTATTTCAGGTTTACACACAACAGACTAAATAAAAGCACACTAACCACAATAGATTAAATGTCATTTCAAAATTACCAAAACAATTCTTGCAATGTTCAATCTTTTTTTAAAACACGTTTTACTTTTTTCTAAATTTTGAGGGTGTCATGGTTACTGATAGATTATTAGTTTGTCAGACTAAATGGGTGCTAGGATAAGTTTCAATTTAAGGGAATAAGGCCTATTAGTATAGTTTGCGAAAATATAATTTCGTTCATTTATTTTCTCGCGTCATAATCGCTTGGTTTAATTGAACAAAATTACATTTTCAAAATATCACCCTTTACATTTTTCGCTCATACTGTACATATCTCATGCACGATTTTTCACACATACTGTACATATTTCATACACAATTTTTCACACATACTGTACATATTTCATACTCAATTTTTCACACATACTGTACATATTTCATACACAATTTTTCACTCATACTGTACATATTTCATACAAAATTTTTCACACATACTGTACATATTTCATACACAATTTTTCACTCATACTGTACATATTTCATACACAATTTTTCACACATACTGTACATATTTCATACACAATTTTTCACACATACTGTACATATTTCATACACATTTTTTCACACATACTGTACATATTTCACGCACAATTTTCCAATCCTTCACTTTGTCAATTTCATCCTTTTTCCGTTTGTACATATTTTCAATTCATATGTTTCTACTGTTCTTTTCTTCAACTTTACATTTCACTTATTGCAATTTTACGCTTATAAACAAAAGAGTAAATTAGTTGTAGTAAAAGTAGTAATAGTTAGTTTGTAGTAGTTCAATTGCATAGAATATAATAAGTTCGATTTCTTTGGGATAAAATTTATTTGTGATGACATTTGTTTGGATTAAAATTTCTTTGGAACAAAATTTCTTTAGAACAAAATTTACTTTTGATTTGATTGAAACTACATTCTTTCATCCTTTAATTCAAAATAATTAAATTGGCATGCATCTCATTGGCGCTTACTCAAAAAAGGACATTAATTGGAATCAAATTTATTTGGAAATTTTACTGCGAGCTGATTATATTTATTTGCGATTCAACTTGCTTAAAAGTTCGGGACAACAGGGTAAACGTAAATTATAACTAAATTTAGAGTTAGGCAAAGGCATTTAGCAGTGTACTGAATCTGATAAAATCTATCTAAATGAATCTAACAACAAAACATTTTAAATGTGATGTTTTTTCTTAGAGATCTTTTATCTCTAGGTACTAATTCAATTAAAATTTTATACTTTATTATTGACGAACGTTTCGGGACGTGTAAATCTTTTCTTCATCATTTTTATTTTTCTTAAATACACAACCACTCACATGTTAAAAAATTAGGCTCATATATTCATATTAAAACAAATTTTGTTAAATAGCAGAGATTACAAAAAAAATTAACGGCCTATATTTTGGTGAAATAGTCCGAATACACGTCCCAAAACGTTCCAAAATTATGAAGTGAATAATTCTATTTTAATTAGTAACTATAGACAAAAATACTCGAGAAAAGCATTATATTTAATACAAACAATTGGTCAGGACTAAAATACAAAAGTAAATACATTCTTTTGCAACTACATATGCTTTTTTATCCATTTTAAATTTGTTTTAATACAGTTTTTTCAAAATTTAAAAACAACACTGCTAGGTGCCTTCGATATATTTTAATCGCTAGAATAATTAGATTTAGGAGGAAGTTGAGTAAGGAATTGTTTAATTAATCAGATTTTCTTTGGTTATCAAAATTACGTTTCTATACATGGAACGCACGCAATAGAGATATTTGTAGATGGTCACATTAAATTCATAACAAAATTTTTACTTACTAGATACAAAAAAGAAATCAAATTTTCCATTACTTTCTTTATTAGCACATAAATCATTTTGGTTAGAATGCGTTTACTTCAAATTCAACCACATTTAATTAAAACCAACGCATTCGACATCTGGACTTTCATTTTTGGATTTTGAACTCTCAAGAAAATCAGAAAAAATAACAGTATATTGAAGAAATAACAGGATATTGGAAATACATCAGGATATTGAAGAAATTCTCGAATTGAATCAGAAGAAAGAAGAACGTTAAAATTTAACCAACATTGAAGGACCATTTACTTATGTTTCTCGAAATTCGCCTATTCACAGAAGAAATTTGTTAAAGCAGAATGTTAACTAACTGGAATAAACCATCATCATTAAGCCCACAAAATCAGAGTAAACTCATCAACTTCAATTAAACAACATCAACAGTTACTTAAAGCAGAGATATAATTAAAAGAAGACCTGGATTAATTAAGCAAAGGAGGGAGATTATAGACGAAGAGTTGCAGTAAATAAAAACGATCATTAGTAATTAGTGAGGAGCAGTTGCTGAAATATGGAACACTACGTTTAACCCAGAAGCCCTTGACAAACTGATACCCAATCAACACCAGCCCCGACATGTTTAAACTGGAAACCGTTATAAAAAATATGGAACTAAACATTTAATTATCTACAATCAATGACAGAAGTAATAAATTAAACCCAGCATCTTTTCTAAATCTTGGAGGAAATTTTTTAATCATTCAGAATCAACGATAGAACCAATATATTGAATCCAGAAGACATCTGAGAAGAAGGAAGAAGAAGGAAGACATCTGACATAATCATTTGGACCAAATTTGGAGTTTCTTCGGCTGCACAATTATTGTAAGTTTTATAACTTACTGACATTTAATTGGAAGGTCACTGCTATTGAAATTTCAGTATATATTTTTTAATGCAATAGTGGGTATTACGATTTCTAGCTTAGTGGTGTTGTAGCTTAGAGTTTACGATGTGGTCAACGTTGAATGGGGTCAATTCTAATATATATATTACAGGATGGACTAAAAGAGTCTGAAAATTTTGGCCGAGCGGTTAGGCTATAATCGCTTGCAAGACAAGTTCTCCGTTCAAAACAAAATGTGCGGTTTCTTCTTTGTTGTCAAAACAACCATAAATAACTAATCTGTTAGGGAAGGGCGTTTGTACCGGCTATAGCCACAGGCACAGATGTTGTAAAAAAATCCGACAATTTGTTTTTTATAATGCACATAGTACGAAACGGCGCTAAATAAGCATGTACTACATTCGAGATCTTAGGACCAAATGGTCTCTTACTTTAAAAAAAATCGTCGTTTCTTTGTTTTGTGCGGAAAAGATAAAAGAACCGTCCTTTCATTGTTACGTTTTATCTTTACAGAAATGGAGCTAAACACATTTTCTGCTGAACCGGATATACGTATATATACCGCAAAGAACTTCTTATGTTTTGAAAACACCCTGTCATAAAATATAGGTCTCGTGTCAACACTTGTCTTCAATTAGGATTTACTTACGTGATCGAATCACATTTCTTTATAAGCCTACTTACCCGTTTCTAGCATATATCACGTGTTTGTTTTTAATTGTTTCCTAAAAATGGCCGTTTCTTTGTCGCATCTTTGCCGCCTCTTTGAAGTTCAAAGACCGCCTGACCTTTTGCGTTACATTTCAATCCGAAAACCTAGTACAGTGGCGGATATTTAATACATATATACACCGTGCGGCAAACCTTTAGGTATTATTCCTAAAGGTTTGCCGCAATTTTTTATAACATCTATGCCTGTGGCTATATAGCGCCATAATCGCCCTTCCCTAACAGATTCGTTATTTATGGTTGTTTTGACAGCAAAGGAGGAACCGCACATTTTGTCTTCAACGGAGAACTTGTCTTGCAAGCGATTATAGTCTTAGCGCTCGGCCAAAATTTTCAGACTCTTTTAGTCCATCCTGTAGTATCTCCCCATACAATCCAAAGTAATGCTCGACTCTCGTGTCACAAGTTCCTTTGACTGTTCTCAACAATAAAACTTGATATTACTTCTTGGTAATATTATTTACTCGAACAAGAGGAAACTGTCGCAATTTTTTTAAATAATTTTCTTGTTTTTTTTTGTGTAAAACTTACTAGATTGCCATGTTAGTGTCGAAATCAGGAATATTTATTTTGCGGGTTGACAATCGCTTGTGGTTGGTCACCTGTCTATCAGTGCCCTGCCAATTTAATTCGGGGTTATGTTTACAATATTCTAACCTGTAATTATATGGCTATAATGGATTGAATCAATTAACAAAGCAACAACAATTACATTCTAAAACAGTAGTTAAAACATTCCTTAATTATACAGAAATGATAATTGAAGTAGATACGCTTAGCCTCAGGTTAAGTTGTTCGTGTATTGTTTAAAGTTAAGTGTATTTTCTGTTCATTTAATTTTTCCACGGTTTAATGTGGCATATTTCCAAAACTAGTAGTTTATAACGACTAATATTACAAAGATTACAAAACAGAATAGAAAAACATAAATTTGATTGCATGGAAACCTAGGAGACTTTGGAAATCATGGAAGTCTAGGAAACTGAAGAGGTTTTTTAAACCAAGGAGATTATGGAAATCAAGCATGTCATGTATCTAAGGAGGTCCTGAAAATGAAAGTAGTTTTGGAAACCACAGAGGTCATGAACATCAAGGTCATTAAAATCAAATTCATGGAAAGCAAGGTCATGGAAATCAAGGTCATGGAAATCAAGGTCATGGAAATCACGGTAATGGAAATCAAGGTCATGGAAATCAAGATCATGGAAATCAAGATCATGGAAATCAAGAGCATGGAAATCAAGGCCAAGGAAATCAAAGCCAAGGAAATCAAAATCAAGGAAATCAAAGCCAAGGAAATCAAAGCCAAGGAAATCAAAGCCAAGGAAATCAAAGCCAAGGAAATCAAACCCAAAGAAATCAAAGCCAAGGAAATCAAAGCCAAGGAAATCAAAGCCAAGGAAATAAAGAAGTTAAAGTCTCTTGAAATATAGAAGGTTTTGAAAACCAAAAAGGTTTATCTTTATCAAAGTAAAAGCAGTTTTCCAAAATCTGAGAAAGAAGCGCCTATTGTCTTTTTCAAGCTCCGGAAATAAATCTCCTAATATGCTTAGAAGACTTTTAAAACAAATTTTCCATATAAGTAATTCAATAGACTATTATGAGAAATATAAAAAAATGAGACTAATGGAAATTTTACGAACCTATCCCATTCTGATATACCTCTTTGAAACCTCGGTATTTTGATGACGATTAACAAAAGATCAAACAGAAGAAAAAGAAAACATCCTATTGTACAGCCTGACAAGTCAACCTATTCAGGTACCAATCCTACAAAAACCTTATTAATTTCGCGAAGAAGTCGTATCCGCTTCTCAAATTTAATTCACGTAACTCACAAGCGAGCATTTTTTTCCCAAGTGATTACAAGAGAAATATTGTTTTGATAATGTGCACGTACGCCGAGTTAGCAAGCAAAATAGCTTTTTTTCCCGGTATATTCTTCGATATGTATAATTTGTGGTATTTCTATTTCGCCTTGAGATCCTCTGCCGGTGATACCTCCGGTTAGATCACTTCACGAGTCAAGGTGCCCTCGTCATGATGATGAATCAGAGAAAATATGTAATTTTTAATTGCTCGGATCATTAAGCTGCCAAAATTGCCGCGGCTCATCTACCTTTTCTTTTAATTGGTTTTCTTCGAGGATCGGCTCTTAATAGTGCCTTAGACAAATTTCTACCATCTACTTACATACCAATTAACTTGAGCAAATGGTATTACAGCTAACTCGAGATGACACCAATCATGGGAATAATGAGTACACTTTATTTTTGTAATTGAGCACAAAACACTGTAATTAAGAATTATTAAGTCAATTAAGAAACATTTCGATGTGCCTCTCCAGCTGTTCGGTGAAATTCTTGAATTCCTGAAGTTGGTGTGGTCTTAAGAAGCGTTGTTTGTAGTTGTTGTGGTCGTGGAATTTGTAGAAGTTGAGGTCGAATTAACTTGGATTGTTTGGACAGGTCCACCATTTGAAGTGTTTCCTCCATTTGAATCGTTTGCTCCATCTGAAACGTTTCCTCCATTTGAATCGTTTCCTCCATTTGAAACGTTTCCTCCATTTGAATCGTTTCCTCCATTTGATTTGTTTCCATTTTGTTGCGCTTCGGAAGATGACGCTTTTGTTGGTAATGGCATGGAAGTGGCAGTTTGAGGAGATGTTGTAGAAATTGCTGCTGAACTAGGTGAAGAACCACTTGTAGCAAGACCACCTGTTGAAGAACCACTTGTGGAAGAACCACTTGTGGAAGAACCACCTGTGGAAGAGCCACTTGTGGAAGAACCACCTGTGGAAGAAGAACCACCTGTAGAAGAACCACCTGTAGAAGAATCACCTGTAGAAGAACCACCTGTAGAAGAACCACCTGTAGAAGAACCACCTGTAGAAGAACCACCTGTAGAAGAACCACCAGCAGAAGAACCACCTGTAGAAGAACCACCAGCAGAAGAACCACCTGTAGAAGAACCACCAGCAGAGGAACCACCTGTAGAAGAACCACCAGCAGAAGAACCACCTGTAGAGGAACCACTTGTAGAGGAACCGCCGCTCGTCACAGTCCCCCCCGAGGTTCCATGATGAGGCTTCTTATGTTTCTTCTTCTTCTGGCCATCATTCCCATCAAAAATCTTCTCTGCAGAACTAAGTAATTCAGTGCACTTCTTCCCTTCGTCCAAAACCAAGCATTTGACGATTTCGTACAAAACCTCCTCCTTAGACACATGAACCGTTGTCGTCGCGTTTCCTTTCTCCTCATCCTCAACTTCAAACCAACCAAAAGGATCCCAATAATTCAGGAATGGGCTGTAGGATCTCATGCTGACGACCTCTGAGGGTTCTTCGTAGTAAATGACGGAAGCGGAATCATCTTCGAAAGATGGAAAGCCTGCGGAAGAAAAGATTACCAAAGGACAATGCGAAGAAATCTGAGGTTACGTACAAAAAGTCTTCTCAGAGAATGCCAGCAATGCGAGGAGCGCGTAGACGTACATTTCAAGTTCAGTGACAGACGAACCATTCCGTGGTTTCTTATATACTATCATCAAGTTAATAGTTCCTATTATCGCCAAGAAATTAGTCCAGTCGCAGAGGTATTAGTCCATAATGTTTATTTAATTTGCTTCTGGAACCTATGCTACTATTACACGGTTGTAGATAAAGATTTTAGTGTTTTGTACGCCCGGTACATAGCAATTTACTCATTAATATTACAAAAAAATTTATTTCCTTCTGTTATTTTCTTTGTTGTACATAATTGCAAATGTTCTATCTTCGAATTTCTTCGGGAAGAAGAGGTATCACGACGGTACCGTCGACGATCTCGTGAACGTTCTTGTTTGGTTTGCTAGGTTTCCCTCCTTGGCCACCAGAAGGCTTACTTGGTTTATTCGGAGTCTCTGTTACGTTGGGGATGACTATCTGATCTGGTTTGGTTGGTTTATTTGGGTAGTTGCCTTCTTGGTAATCTGGAAAATACGGGTGTTATTAGGGGTTTGATTGAATTTATTGGATTTACCTCCATGTTGATTTGGCTTGTTTGGATTACCTCCTTGCTGGTTTGGCCTATAAGGTTTGTTCGGGCGTTTTTGATCCTCGTAATTTTGATCGTAGTCTTCGCCGCTGTGATGACCTCCTTGATTCTCGTAACCACCTTGATGTCCGTGACTTCCTTGATTTCCAAAATTTCCTTGATTTCCATGAGTTCCTTGATGTCCATGGCCTCCTTGGTTCCCAAAACCGCCTTGGTTTCCAAAACCTCCTTGGTTTCCTGTACCTCCTTGGCTTCCTGTACCTCCTTGGTTTCCAAAACCTCCTTGGTTTCCCAAACCTCCTTGGTTTCCAAAACCTCCTTGGTTTCCATGACCTCCTTGATTTCCATGACCTTGATTTCCATGCCCTCCTTGGTTTTGATGACCTCCTTGGCTCCCAAAGCCTCCTTGGTTTCCAAAACTTCCTTGGTTTCCATGGCCTCCTTGGTTTCCAAAACCTCCTTGGTTACCATGATCTCCTTGGTTTCCAAACCCTCCTTGGTTTCCATGGTTTCCTTGATTGCCATAACCACCTTGGTTGCCATGCCCGTGGCCATGCCCATGGTGACCATGTTCTTCCTCGTAATACTCGTGCGATCCGTGGTGCCCTTGTCCGGGACGATTACCATGCCCGTGACCGTGACCATGATTAGGATTATATTGATTTTGGTTTTGGTTAGGGTAGTAGCCGTTTTGGTTCTGATTGGGATTATACCCGTTTTGGTTCTGATTGGGTTTATACCCGTTCTGGTTCTGATTGGGATTATATCCGTTCTGGTTTTGATTAGGATAGTATCCATTCTGATTCGGATTGTACCCATTCTGCCCTTGCTCATAGTTACCATTTGGATTACCTTGATTTCCGCCGCCAAAATTGAGGCCTATGGAAATACCCCCAACTCCAGGTTTTTGGCCACCTCCCAAAAGACCTCCTAAGATATTTACTGGATTGGGGATTAATCCACCTAAGGATTGCTTGCCAGCAGAAGATTGCGACCCAGCAAATGCTTGAGCATTAGATGAAGCTTGTGCCCCCGCAAAGGTTTGTGTCCCAGTTGAGGCTTGTGCCCCAGACGAAGTTTGTGATTGGCCATAGTTTGGTGGTCCATATTCTTGGTGAGGCCTCTGTTGGCCTCCTCCTAAAATGCCTGTGGCTGTGTTGGTAATAGCATCAGCCAAGGAACCAAGAAGTTGTCGCTTTCTTCTAACATATTCAACGTTGATTAGTTCAGGTTGGACCTCATTTTCTTCAGATGTCTTTTTAGCCGTAAACTCTGTAAATTGCGACATTTACTTCAAATTGAAACTAATTTGAATATTATGTGATTTAAATTCAGTAAGTATAATCGTTGAATGGTATAATAGTATAATGTAAGTTTAATGAGGATTTTGGAAAGAAGAATATAAAGAGTAATTTATGCGAATAATTTGCAATTTTATATGTAAGCGTCTGCGGGTATGTGAGATTAACATTTGGAATTTATGTTTACAATTAAGTGTATCCTTGCACGCTATATCGTAATTATACCACGTTTCGCCTTATTTGGAGAGCAAGAAAATTTTTACTTTATTTCAGATAATACCGATTCAAGTTACTCATGCGGTCGCGTAATTCTTGTTTCCTTTAAAATTTTTATTTACTGTTAAAGCCATTTGGTTACAAATTAACTGCCACGTCTCATACTGAATGGTGTAGATATCTATTGCTATTCACATACGGCGGTAGCATCTGTTAGCAAAAAATTTGCTGGAGTTCGGAGAGGAACGGGACGTTTTTACTGCAATTAGCACCATCGTCATGCGGTTAGTAATTCGGTAAATTGGTGTTAGTAATGGTAGTAGTAATAATAGATGGAATGGCAACAATAGTGATACACTTAACAATAGTGGTATGCTTAGCAATAGTGATATACTTAGCAATAGTGATATACTTAGCAATAGTGATATAGTTAGCAATAGTGATATACTTAACAATAGTGATATACTTAACAATAGTGATATACTTAGCAAAAGCGATATGCTTAGCAAATTGACTGGAACTTACCAGCAAAGCAAGTGATCAACACGAAAATGAAGTACAAACGGGAATCCATGGCCTTACTTTTAAGAATTGTTGTTGAACTGAGATCGTATCAATCGCAAGTCTTAATATGATAGCAAAAACCTGTTTAGTGTAAAATTCATAATTTCGTTAACTCATTGGAACGGTGAGGAGGTCATTCTCGATCCCCAGACGTGTGATGTGGATATGTGAGGTCCATTTCATTTCTCGCAAGTATCTTTACCTGGATCGCCCATTCGAGGGGTTAAAAGATATTAAAACTACGCGCTTTCCCCTTTTTTCTTTTATTGGGAATGGATAGGTTTTTTTTTTGGGACGCCACTGGTCTAAGCATTTCAGGTAGACTTGCCCCTCGCATTTGTGTTGGGAAGTCAGGAAAGACTTAATTTACTTAATGGATACTCGAGTTTGCATCCTTAATTTAATCTTTCGCCTACGTGCATGAATGGGATATTTTTGGGGCGATTGAAATAAAAGATACTAATTTTCCTTTTGGTAAAAAAGTATTTATCTTTAGCTGCTATAGGTGCCTCTAAGAAAGTATTAGTTGTGTGTAGAAGTATTGTTTGTCTTTAAAATTGTTAAGATATGTTAAAATTTATTAATTACGGGTTTAAAATTATGAGTTTCTAACATCATTAATCATGTGTTTAAAACTTTAACGCAGTATATCTTTTCTTTTTTACTATGTTCCACTTATATCTAGGAGTTGTATCATTTTCTCTTCTTCTGCCTCTTCTTTCCTATTTATGCTTCTTATATTCCATGTTTCTTGTTAACCTTCCTAATCCTTGTAATCGTTCCTAATCGTTGTCATCTTCCTTCCTCCTTTTCTTAGAAACTTTTAATTGTAATTATAATATTTTAATTGTAGAATTATATTTTCCTATGGTTCTAAAACTGTTGTCCATATTTCTAAAGTTGTTAATCTTGCCTCTAAAAGGTTCAGTCTAGAGTCTAGACTCTGATAAGAAATTGTTTTACAAGTTTTTAAAACTGTTAGTCACGGCTCTAACATTCTTACTAATGAATTTAAAATTCTTACTAATGCATCTAAAATTCTTACTAATGCATCTGAAATTCTTACTAATGCATCTAACATTCTTACTAATGCATCTATAATTCTTACTAATGCATCTAAAATTCTTACTAATGCATCTAAAATTCTTACTAATGCATCTAAAATTCATACGAATGCATCTAAAATTCTTACTAATGCATCAAAAATTCTTACTAATGCATCTATAATTCTTACTAATGCATCTATAATTCTTACTAATGCATCTATAATTCTTACTAATGCATCTAAAATTCTTACTAATGCATCTAAAATTCTTACTAATGCATCTATAATTCTTACTAATGCATCTATAATTCTTACTAATGCATCTATAATTCTTACTAATGCAGCTATAATTCTTACTAATGCATCTAAAATTCTTACTAATGCATCTATAATTCTTCCTAATGCATCTAAAATTCTTAC
>JAWQRP010004132.1:0-12311 GCA_033557875.1 Quadriops clusia
ATATTCAAGAACATTTTCACAAATTTGATAAAAATACAACAGAACTCCTTCACCACCAAAATAAAGGAGCTAAACTCAGTTTATTAGAAGCAATGGAAATTTATCGTTTAAAAAAACAACATATCCACTGTTAAAACGAAGAGTTGCTAATTGAGTACACTCCGTTATTTACGTCAATTATTTAATTAAATATGACATTTTTAATATTTTAATATTTTAACACCTGAAGATGGGTATATAACCTGAAACCGGTTGTGAATTATAAAAAATAAATAGTTGAAGTACGATATACTTAGATCATTGTATTTAAGATTTTGTTATGACTGCTAATTTTTGAGGCGCTTTGATATATTTCGAAGTGGGATCTATTATTTCATCAGAAAATTTTTTAGCGCAGTAAAAATTTGTTGTAGGGTAACCTGTTATAATGTTATAATTATTCGAGTAACATATGTATTAATGTAATGGTGGAAGGAAGGTCTAGAGGAAGAACTTTATCGTTAAAACTGTTTCGGGAGAAGAAGATACTAAACAAGTATGAACTTATTATATTATTCATTTGTTAGATAAAGATGTAAACTGTTGAACGCGTGCTCATGCGCCATATCAAAACATAGAAATAAGTTAAAAATAGGTAATATTTATGTTAAATATTAGTAAGAAATAAGTGAAATGCACCTCAATTGGTTAAAGTTTACCTAAAATTTACTAACGTATGTTCGACCAAAATTGTTGCTTGGGTAAGGATTAGATTTTAGAAAAGACTCCTAGTTTTGAAGGTAATAATTAGATTTGAGTTTTTAGTTTCTCATATATATCCTGGAGTGCATATGCAAGCAAGGATCTATGAGGCAATACATAAAAGGTAAGGCAAGGCGAGGCGAGACGAGGCGAGTCGAGGCGAGCTTTCAGCCTCAGCCCCCGGTGCCGGTGGCGGGTTGAAAACCAATTAAATGTGCTAGAAGTCGCATTGGAGCGCAACATAATTCAATTATTACTCCATTTTTAATTATGAAGCCGCGAGTCGAACTGAAACATAATTGTGTCGCACACAACACAATTCATTGTTCGTTTTGGCTGGCACAATGCGGAGCAGCACAATGGGCTCTCGGCAGTCAGGTAGCTTGCTCCGCTACCGGGAAACACAATCAGCTCAAGTCTGAAAAGTTTTAACGATGTATTCTGTATTAATAACTCGCCCAGCCGCACCACCGCCACCTACCGCCGCCGGATCGATACCAAGTGCAACAATGTTGTAATTTCATGTGCAGGCGACAATTTTTAATTCGCCAAATGCAAGATATCCCCACTTTTTGTGAAGCCCATGTAGATTATAGCGTGTCAAATTTGTTGATCCAAGGTATTGCAATCTAAAAAGAGGACCCATCCATTTCAATGGTATCGAGCGAGCTCTCTTTTTACCATCAACGGTAGCGCCCTCTTTTCTAGACGGAAATGTAGTTTATCATATTGGTGTTGCTATTAGGTTAGCACGGGTGAAGACTTACCAAAGATTTAGGGCTTTAAATAAGACAGTTAAAAAAAATAAGACTGTTAAAGGAGTGAAGACGTAATAAAAATCTAGTCTTTTAAATAAGACAGTTAAAAATGAAACACTTAAAAACTAAGATAATTTTAAAAAAATAAGACAGTCAAAGGAGTGAAAACGTACCAAAAATCGAGTATTTTAAATAAGTCAGTTAAAAATAAAACAGTTAAAAAACAAGACAATTTAAAAAAAAATAAGACAGTCACAGGAGTGAAGACGTACCAAAAATCCAGTATTTTAAATAAATCAGTTAAAAATAAAACAGTTAAAAAACAAGACAAATTAAAAAAAATAAGACAGTCAAAGGAGTGAAACCGTACCAAAAATCCAGTATTTTAAATAAGTCAGTTAAAAATAAAACAGTTAAAAAACAAGACAATTTAAAAAAAATAAGACAGTCAAAGGAGTGAAGACGTACCAAAAATCTAATGTTTTAAATAAGACAGTTAAAGAAAATTCGACAGTTAAAGGAGTAAAGACGTACAGCTAGATGCAATAAAATATAGACATCGCCTCGAGTATAGCACCCCACAACACCCACCCCCCCACCAGTCGCAATCCCATGACTTCGAATCTCAGAGCTGTGCTCAGAGCGCCTTTACAGGCCAGGCGGTCAGTGCGATGAAGACCTTTGCCCTGTTCATAACGTATGTAAATCTGCCACAAAGCAGTAAGGTTCAGAGAGACCATTAGGCTATTAGTAGACCGTGTGGACATTACTGCTTTGTGGCATCGTCAACACTTCTGAAGTAAGCAGGGTATTCGCCCTCGCGCCCCTCTCAAATTCAGCTACCTGTGTTTGTTTATATTTCGTTTTAAAATTTGCCGAGATCTAAGTTTACGTTCATCGTTCGCTTGTTTTAATAAGCCTCTTCAGAATTACAGTATCCACATATAAATACATGATACATACAGAAATATAAATAAAATCCACCCTCTCGACCTTGAAGAGGAAACTTTTGCATGATTATTATATGTTTGGCCCATTTCATTTTTCAACAATCAACTTTTATTGCTCACCTTTGTTTTAGGTTTTTTCATGATATATTTTTACATCAGCCTTTACGTAATGCTATGCCTAAGTTTACATGAATAAATTTATAATCAACGAAATACATAAAATAAAACGAACAACAAGTAAAATCGACTTTATAGCAGAAAAAAGTAAGTAATCTAAAATCCTTAGTTGTTGAAATTTTGAAATACTTACATATATATACAGTTTATGTTTATTGGTAATAGAAAATTATATAGTATTTATATAATAGATTTTGAAATTTATTTTGTAAAACTTCTATTGTCACATTAAACTACATTTTGTGAGTTCAAAACCTTGGAATACTAAGCTTAATCTTGCTTGTAAAATATCGTTTAAGGTTCATGTAAATTTATAATAATAGAAATAAAAGGTAGGCAATTTGTGACAATTCGTTGCATTCGGTGCTGAAGATTTAAGAAAATCTGTGCAACGATATGTGGACTTAAAATAAACCCCTTATAAAGTCATAAAGCAATAAACACTGAAGTTTGGCCAGTTTATGGTGATACTTTAGGAATACAATATATCACTAGGAGTAAAGGAGTAAAGACGTACCAAAAATCCAAGGCTTTAAATAAGACAGTAGAGAAAATAAAATACATGTACATATTTCACTGCAAGGAGACGCCACTGCAGCAATGGATCTAAAATGGAGAACCTTCGTTAACAGTGAACCTGCGAGCCTGCACAAAGTTGATAAAATCGCGGAAGGCAACACGCTTTAAATATCCTTAATAGTTTCCTTTTGACCGTCAAACAAAGGCCCTCCAGATAAGTGTCTGACAATGAGTTCGCGTGTTGAAGATCATGTGGAGAGATAACCGCCTCACAACGGCCTCGAGGCCTCAAATCGAGCCTAATTTCTTCATTTCTTCCTCTGTAGGCTCGCTTCTGCGCCTGTTCTTGGAATGGAAAGGAAAAAACGCAATCATCTTTTATTCGAACAACTTAATGATACCTTTAAGGGGTACTTAATTGGGTGCTTAGAGACATTAGTTTCATTACTAAAAATTTGCCAATATGTACCTATGTACACAAAAAGAAATTATGTTTACTAAAAAAGTGTAATGCTTACTACATTACCAATAATTTCGTGCAAATTTCCGCCATCATTTGTTTCGGCGTACGAAGCAATTTCTTCGACTGGAAGAGTTTGTGATGCACAACACCATCAGCAACTGGCAAGTAAATAGCAATCAAATGAGGAGTAAAATCAGCAATCAAAGGAGAAATAAAATCAGTAATCAAAGGAGAAATAAAATCAGCAATCAAAGGAGGAGTAAAATCAGCAAACAAATGAGGAATAAACTCAGCAATGACAAGGAGGAATAATAAATCAGCGATCAAATCGGCAATCTAACATGTCAATAACAGGTGAGGAGTAACTAATTGACACCAGCACAGAACAGAGATTTTTGCGATTGCCTAGGCGTAAAATCGCTTTTGGTTTTTTCATTTCTTCGGCGATAGAGCGAAATCGTTGCACAAACGTCCACGATCATATTTCCTTGGCCAACTGTGACGGATTGCGAGGAAGTGCTGCGCCGGTCAAATTAGAATTTCACAGAATCCACGGCAGCCGCGATCGAGGATCGAGCGTGGGTCTCGGAGCAACAATCAGAAATATTCATTATAACAATGCTACTCGGATCCGAGCAGACAAGTCGCCGAGATGAAGTCTAAGGCTCGAGGACCAATAAGTAATTGGCCATCACTAATGACTCTGCATTGGTAACAATATCGACGTGTGAGTCGCTGAAGTGACTCGGCAGTTCCTCAATGGTGGCGCGGGGAGAAAATAATAAGATTTTTCGGAGTTTTAAATTATCGACTGTGGCTTATAACTTTTATTAAGTCAATGAAATGAGGTTACTTTGTACAACACCATTGTGGCCCACTGCGCTGCGATTGTGGTTCTTGCATTCGAACTTCGCGGTTGACAGTAGCCGCTTTCCTTTTTTCTCATTCTCATCCTTATCTATCTCCTTCTCGTCCTTCTCTATCTTCTTCTCATCCTTCTCTATCTCCTCCTCAACCTTCTCTATCTTCTCCTCATCCTTCTCTATCTCCTCCTCAACCTTCCCTATCTTCTTCTCATCCTTATCTATCTTCTCCTCGTCCTTCTCTATCTCCTCCTCAACCTTCTCTATCTTCTCCTCGTCCTTCTCTATCTCCTCCTTAACCGTCCTTATCTTCTCCTCATCCTTATCTATCTTCTCCTCGTCCTTCTCTATCTCCTCCTCATCCTCCCCTATCTCTTCCTCATCCTCCTCTACCTCTTCCTCATTCCCAAAACGAATCAAAGAAATACGATGAAGAAAAAACTACTAATGAGAGATCGTCTATCATAAAATTCCCATCTGGTTGTTGAACATGAAAGTGATCGTCAACCACACAGATAACCGTAAGAAGTAATTTGAAAATACTCTCAAGTGTCTAGATTGCACATTGTGAGACTCGTCAACACATCGGCGAGCGGGCAGCGACAATGAAGGCTGTTTACATGAAGCCCCAAGAATGGCATTATCAATCGATCCATTATGGAGGCAGAGCGTTTACCTTGTAATTAGTTGTGTGAATGTAAACATGGGCACAATGCCGAAAAGCCGCGTGCAATCTAGAGGGCCATAATGGACTCAGCACATGGGAAAGAGCGTAAACAAGCGACTCGATAATATCCGAACTCTTCCCCGTCTCATTCGCCACGCTGTCACCTCTAATGATTTATAGGCGGCATAATAGTTTATTATCCTCGGCGTACACCTTCCAGCGAGTTGTCAGTTTAAGGTAATTCCAAAATAAACATGCGCTATTATCCTCTTTGTCTGGCCACCTTATCGACTGCCATTCAGCTCGGAAATTAGCGACTCCACTTTTTAAACGGCTGTAATTACGCATTGTGACTCGAAATGCTCAAACTCATTATAATGCTGGAGAACAAGCACTGAAGAACAGACTATGGAGAACAACTAGTGGAGAATAACATTGGAGAACAACACTGGAGAACAACACTGGAGAGCAACACTGGAGAACAACACTGGAGAACAACACTGGAGGACAACACTGGAGAATACAGCTGGAGAATACAGCTGGAGAATACAGCTGGAGAATAACACTAGAGAATAACTTTGGAGAATAATCACAGGATAATAATCAGTGAGAATGATCACTGGAGAATAACCACTAAAGAATAACCAATGAAGAATAACCAATGAAGAATAACCAATGAAGACGACCATTAAAGGACGACCATTGTTCTTTGCCCATTGTGCCAGCGATAGTGTTCTAGCCCTGAATGGGTTTTTTGTGTTTGACCAGAGATTCTCGTTGGGAAAGTGTATTCCTTATAATCAAATTCCTCTTTGTTTGCTCTAAGGGCGATATCCAAATAGAACGTTGAACGTATCAATCAGTCATCCCTTACATTGGATTTTGGACGTAATCATAAAAATCTTCAATAAGCCGCAAAGAACGGTTCAAAAGGATTATATCAGAAGAAGTGTTAGACACGAGTGCGGAAGAGGTTGACCATTTCATTTCAAGCATGCAAAAGTTGGCACCGTCAATGAAGCAATATTATTCCTTTGAGTGGCATGGCACTACTGTATAAATAACCGTTAAGAAGATATTTATTGCAATCTAATTCTCTGGACGTAATAGATCCGGCGGTACAAAGAGGCGCATTATCTACCCATCTATGGGTATAATAAAAGCAACGCTCCCTTTTCGATTGAGCCGGTGCAAAGTGACCCATTACCACCTGCGGCTCTCGGCAACTACTCCAGAGGCTGTGAAATTACACCAGACAATGGGTCGTGTGTAGAGTCATCGCGAGCTCTCCACTGCTCGATTCAATTGAATCAGAATTGGGCCCAGCTTGGGGCTCATTGTGCAACCTATAGCTACTGCTTGCCCTCCTCTTCTGTCTCGGGACAATGATGCCGCGTATCTATAAGTAAGAGTACAATATTTCTTCTTCTTCTTCTTCGTCTTTGCTCCCGATGACGTTGAAATTGTTTATGCTTTTATATCTGTGGAGTACAGTAGAAGTCCATTTATCCGAACTCCAGTCATTCGAATTTTTATAGCAAACAAAGTTACAAGAATAAAGATCTACTAAAGATCTAGGGCATTAAAGACAGTTAAAGAAGTGAAGACGCACCAAAAATCTATTGCTTTAAATAAGGCAGTTAAAAGAGTGAAGACGTACTAAAAATCTAGGGCATTAAATAAGACAGTTAAAGAAATAAGACCGTTAAAGAGTTAAGACAGTAAAAGAAACAAGACAGTTAAAGAAGTGAAGACGTACCAAAAGTCTAGGGCTTTAAATAAGACAGTTAAAGAAATAATGCAGTTAAAGAAATAAGACAGTTAAAAAAATAAGACCGTTAAAAAGTTAAGACAGTAAAAGAAACAAGACAGTTAAAGAAGTGAAGACGTACCAAAAGTCTAGGGCTTTAAATAAGACAGTTAAAGAAATAATGCAGTTAAAGAAATAAGACAGTTAAAAAAATAAGACAGTTAAAGGAGTGAAGACATACCAAAAATCTAGGACTTTAAATAAGACAGTTAAAGGAGTGAAGATGTATCAAAAATCTAGGGCTTTAAATAAAACAGTTAAATAAATAAGACAGTTAACGGAGTGAAGACGTATCAAAAATCTAGGACTTTAAATAAGACAGTTAAATAAATAAATCAGTTAAAGAAATAAGACAGTTAAAGCAGTAAATACGTACCAAAAATCTAGGGTTTTAAAGACAGTTTAAGAAATAAGGCAGTTTAAGGAATAAGACAATTAAACGAGTGAAGACGTACTAAAGACCTAGGGCTTTAAAGACAGTTAAAGAAATAAGACAGTTAAAGGAAAAAGACAGTTAAAGGAGTAAAGACGTATCAAAAATCTAGGGTTTTAAATAAGACAGTTAAATAAATAAATCAGTTAAAGAAATAAGACAGTTGAAGGAGTAAAGACGTACCAAAAATGTAGGGTTTTAAAGACAGTTAAAGAAATAAGACAGTTTAAGGAATAAGACAATTAAAGGAGTGAAGACGTACTACAAATCTAGGGCTTTAAAGACAGTTAAAGAAATAAGACAGTTAAAGAAATAAGACAGTTAAAAAATAGGACAGTTGAAAATAAAGACAGTTAAAGGAGTGAAGACGTACAAAAAATCTAGCGCTTTAAACGACAGTTAAAAAATAACAAAATTAAAAATTAGACAGTTAAAAAATTAAACAATTAAAGGAGTGTAGAAGTACCAAAGATCTAGGGCTTTATATAAAGACAGTTAAAAAATAAGACATCTTTTTACAAGTTCTACACTTCTTATTTCGTAGAATCCCAATACGTTTATGTATAATCTAATATATAATATGAACCTACTTAATTCAACAAATGTACAACAAGTCAAAGCTCTTAACATTTATGTATCATCAATATTTATGTATGTACGAGCGTTCAGAAGGAAATACGTACACACATGTATGTAGAGCTTTAAAGAGAAATTGTTATTCCAAAGGAGGTAGTATTTTACGCGGAAGGAGGCAGTGGCAGCCATTATTAAAGGTGGAAATATTTACAGTGTGCATTCGGAAAAAGAGGCCTCATTGTGGGCCCCCCGGCCTCGCCATTCGTATGGAAATGCGAAATTCTCGGGCGCATTGTCGCTCCGATAAAATATAAGATGACAACAAAGGATTGTGTAGTTCGGGAACGTTCGCCGTTTGATGTATCGAAAATAGAGCCGTTTTGGCTTGATTTACTATGCTAACGATCGCTGCGCCCTCTGTCGCGTCGCGGCGCCCCGGATAAACAGCAGCTGTTTTTCCACGGCCTGCCCTG
The DNA here is from genome assembly GCA_033557875.1 of Quadriops clusia. Lineage (NCBI taxonomy): Eukaryota > Metazoa > Arthropoda > Insecta > Coleoptera > Hydrophilidae > Quadriops > Quadriops clusia. The sequence continues at coordinate 8,431 of JAWQRP010004132.1, forward strand.
TTTTTCGAAGACGCTCGCTTCTGTATTGATCATTTTCGCTTGATTTATCTCGGCGAATTGCTGGAGGAAATAAGCGGAGATGCTTCTACGTGGAAGATAAACGATGGATATATGTATATATATTTATAAGCATATCCATATACGGGATTGAACAGTTTAATATATGGTGTGTAATAACAATATCAATACCTAATAATAATAATAGGAATATGGTTTAATTATTATTGTTCATAAATTATAGTAGTATAATAACTATATACTGAGTAATACACGTATTCATTATAAGTATAATAAACAAATAAGTATAAAAATAAATAAATAATAATGGATTTTATTTATTTTAAAAAGGTGGAGCAAAAGCAACAGGTGCAGGTGTGCCGATCACAGGTCGGTAACGGTCAGTCCTTAGTAACAGGACGACAGGACCTGCTGCAGGATTTTCACTTTTACGTTTGAACGAACAAGTCTAATATAGCGTAAAGTTTATGTCATACCTAAACCATCCTATATAGTGTAGGCAGCAGCATTATTTCTCACGATTTAAGCTGGTGGATTACATTACTTTATAATTTTTTATCCACCCATTTATGTTAACTATGTTAACTATTTGAACAATTTTATTTTGGGATACAATTCGAGCTTGACGTAACAATAATTTCATAATCTTTTCAATATCTTTAAATTATTATAGCGATTGTTATACAGAATATAATAAAAATAATGAATATATTAAAAATAATTAATAACCTTATATCGAAAATTGAAATGTTACATAGAATATAAGAAAAATATTAAGTAGAATATAAGAAAAATAATAAGTAGAATATAAGAAAAATAATAAGTAGAATAAGAGAAAAATAATGACTACCTTCATATCGAAAATTGAATGGAAGAAACTCCAGTGAAGTGTCTTAAAAAACGAGCGCCGAAGGCGCGAGGCGGCGAGCGAACGAAGCGAGCGAGCATGACGTCACCATAATTTCGTAATCTTTTTCAATATCTTTAAATTATTATAGTGATTGTTATACAGAATATAATAAAAATAATTAATATATTAAAAATTATTAATAACTTTATATAGAAAATTTAAATGTTACATAGAATATAAGAAAAATAATAGAATATAAGAAAAATAATAGAATATAAGAAAATAATAGAATATAAGAAAAATAATAGAATATAAGAAAACTAATTACTATCTTTATATCGAAAATTGAATGGAAGAAACTCCAGTGAAGTGTCTTAAAAAACGAGCGCCGAAGGCGCGAGGCGGCGAGCGAGCGAAGCGAGCGAGCTTGACGTCACCATAATTTCGTAATCTTTTTCAATATCTTTAAATTATCATAGCGATTGTTATACAGAATATAAAAAAATAATAATTAATATATTAGAAATAATTAATAACTTTATATGGAAAATTGAAATGTTACATAGAATATAAGAAAAATAATAGAGTATAAGAAAAACAATAGAATATAAGAAAAATAATTACTAACATTATATCGAAAATTGAATGGAAGAAACTTCAGTGAAGTGTCTTAATAAACGAGCGCCGAAGGCGCGAGGCGACGAGCGAGCGAAGCGAGCGAGCTTGACGTCACCATAATTTCGTAATCTTTTTCAATATCTTTAAATTATTATAGCGATTGTTATACAGAATATAATAAAAATAATTAATATATTAAAAATTATTAATAACTTTATATCGAAAATTGAAATGTTACATTGAATATAAGAAAAATAATAGAATATAAGAAAAATAATAGAATATAAGAAAAATAATAGAATATAAGAAAAATAATAGAATATAAGAAAAATAATAGAATATAAGAAAAATAATAGAATATGAGAAAAATAATTACTACATTTATATCGAAAATTGAATGGAAGAAACTCCAGTGAAGTATCTTAATAAACGAGCGCCGAAGACGCGAGGCGGCGAGCGAGCGAAGCGAGCGAGCTTGACGTCACCATAATTTCGTAATCTTTTTCAATATCTTTAAATTATTATAGCGATTGCTATACAGAATATAATAAAAATAATTAAAATTTAAAAAATAATTAATAACTTTATATCGAAAATTGAAATGTTACATAAAATATAAGAAAAATAATAGAATATAAGAAAAATAATTACTACCTTTATATCGAAAATTGAATGGAAGAAACTCCAGTGAAGTGTCTTAAAAAACGAGCGCCGAAGGCGCGAGGCGGCGAGCGAGCGATGCGAGCGAGCTTGACGTCACCATAATTTCGTAATCTTATTCAATATCTTCAAACTGTTACTAAGAATACTATTAACAAAGCAAATAATTAATGTAATAAAAATAGCTAATAAGATTAGACCAAAGATTTTATGGAAGAAGCTCCAGTCAAGTGTTTTAAAAAACGACCAAAAAATGACAAAATGTAAGAAAGAAACTGTATGAAAGAAACCAAAACAAAGCAAATTCCAGAATATTCTATTTTGAACATTTTACAATACATCTTACTTATGTATAACCACATATAATGTGGTATAACTACTGTGGTATAACTACTGTGGTACAACAGTACGCAGTGATTGTTAACAAATATAAGTGCGTTAATCAAGGGAGGCTAAGCGTATGTAAATACCTATAGCCATCAAAACTTAGAGCGCAATTAACCTAACCTAACTGACACCTTATTTCGCTAATTTTTCGCCTTTATTACAGTTTCTGAACAAAATATACATGCAATACACACTTACTCAAGCGCTTTCCTCCTTGATTTCCTTCTATTTCTTCGCCAATCAACTCGAAAACGAACAAAATCCAGAAGAATCGCCAAAACAATCACTTGTGACGTCAATGGTGAGTTCACAAGAGGCACAATATGCGCTCTTTGCACTTTAATCCGTTGTGAATACCGCACTCTAGCGTTTTTGACATTCGTACGAACTAAGCAACATTTGCCTTTCGCATAAATACGCACAATTGTCTAGAATTTTCGAAATTCTAGCAGTTTGACATTCGAAGGACACGAAGAACCGTTTGAATTACGTCTTGAATGCATTCTTACGCACGTTTGTTTAATATTTTCGATAAGAAACGTTCTTAAATTCTTAACAATGTTTAGGAGAAAAGTTAATTGAAGAAAACGCCGCGCTCACTTGTCATTCTCACTTGTCATTCAGTGACAAGCAGCGCTCGCGCAGGCGCGGCGACTTGATGCACTAGATTTTGTATTGTCTTTTCTAATTAAATTAGGCTGTTGCGTATTATCTGGTGTAATGATATTGGTTTAAGGATTGAAGGTTTAAGGGTTTACTGTGTAATCGCGTTTTTATATAAAGTATGTAATAATTTACGTACGTTATGTAAATGTTTTACTTATTTTGTGTACATTTTAGGTATAAATACATATATTTATGGTACGGATATAATACGCACAAGAAAATACCTTTGAAATTTCTTCACAAAGTATATAAAATTAACAATGCGCATGCGTTTCAATGTTTACAATAATATTATGTATTAAATCTGTAAACTTTACAGTAAATCTGTAAAGTTTCACATTGAAAACTAAAAGTCCTTATATTTTACCATATATTACCATGTAGTTTTAAATGTACATTATATTATAGTGTATAATTATACTGTCTATGTGTTGCAGTATACAGCATGTGTTGTACATATACCTATGTGCCATTAGGGGCCATTATACTCATAGAGCTTTCGGCAGCGAAATGTCAACCAACCTCACTTAGCATAAAGCTAATTGCCACTTTGGCAGCGAGCTTGATGGTTAATGAGACCATCAGAGAGTTACGACGGAGTCAAGAGGAGCGTGCTGCTCGTGCAGAGGAGGCTGTGCACGTATCCGAGCCCTCGCGAGCAGCGTCGCGACGCCGCGCCGGC
>JAWQRP010004133.1:0-12308 GCA_033557875.1 Quadriops clusia
AAGAAAGAATAAATTTCATCCCTATAAAGTTCATGTTGTGCAAGAGTTAAATGAAGATGATTTTGATAGGCGAATTGAATTTTGTGAGATAATGATGGAAAGAATTGACGACAATCCTAACTTTATATCAAATATTGTTTTCTCAGATGAAGCAACATTTCTTCTAAATCTGGATGAATTACGGAATCGTATTCTTCAGGAGGATGCTCTTATACCTCAGGATTAGATTCAAAATGCTGTTTCATCTTTTTATCATCGGATAGCCTTTTGCCAAACAGTTAACGGTGCACATTTTGAATAGCTGTTATAAACTTTCCTACATTTATTTTACTTTATTGTTGTTTCAGGTTTAAATAGTAGTATAGCTTGTTTGAAGTTTATTTAGCCGCTAGTGCTTTCGGGATTCGTTTGTTCCTTCATTAGGTGATACGTCCAATTTTTTTTTGGATGAACGGAGAAGTGACTTCCAAAAGTGCTAGTAATTAAATAAAAACTCATAGGCAAGTGTGGCTTTAGAAGATTTATGTTTAAGTAATAACTTTTGAATTTCAATTAAATAGTGTTTCCTTTGCGGAAAAGTATAAGGTGCAGTAGGAACATACAATGTACAGTATGATCTGTTTTCAAGTGGCCAGAGGGTGGAGACACACTTCTCAGGGTCCCCAACGCGATCCCCCGTCTTTTAGTATGCGTTGGTGACCGCGAGAAGTGTGTCCCCCCCTCTGGTAACTTGAAAACAGATCATCCTGTACATTGTATGTTCCTACTGCACCTTATCCCACACGTGTCCGCAAAGAAAACACGGAAACGACGTCCTTGTCGTGAACCCTGAGCCACTGCGAAATCTCAATATTTAAAGGGCCATAACTCTGCGAAAAGAAGTCGTAGAGTCAGCACTTTAGGAACTTTTAATTCACAATATGAAACAATTAAATTTAAATATGAAAATAAAAAATGATCACGTAGTTTTCTATGAAGTAAAAGCACAGGTAAATGCAAGAAGAGTTATACATAATATATAGGTCTATAGTTGCACAGCATATATGAGTGCCATGTGCGAGTCCTGAAAATACTGTCAGGTCCACGAGACAAGGAGGCACGTCTTAAGCCCCTCGTTCTCCGTCTTATCAGGATGACTGTGCACCTCACGCATCCTCACCCCCTCGCCACACGCCATGAATAAAGTATAATAAACACGCGGCGGCTGCCTTCACGCACACGCCCCCCTCGGCCAGCCCAGCACTCACACGCGGCGGAGCGTTGCCTAAATGGGCTTTTCGCGATTCCTCGAACGCCCTTCACTCTGATGACACATGATGAAAGGACGTCACATCCTAAATTATACGGACGTGCCGGGGACATCTGATGAGCCCAGGAGGCGGCGGCGCGCCCCACATGGAGACAGTGAGTGAGTTCCAAGGAGAGCCGGAGGCGGCTGCGAAGAATACTAAAGACTGAAGGAGTGGGCTATCGATTTTCCCAAATAATTTCATTTCGCTAACTTGCTGCGATATGCGATATGGAGCACGAGATGGTGCTCTCTCTGTCTTTGTCATTATAATTGGGTATCCAGAAGGAATAATATCGTGGTTTGATTAACGAAATAATATTAATGTTCCTGGGTTAATAAGTTTTAATTATTATTTTGGTTTTATTTGCATCTCTATTCCATTCTGGATTTATTGATATTTACCACTGTTTTAGTTGATGAGTAATAAAAGAAGAACTGAATAGATAACATACACTGTAACAAAATATCCATTAAACTTACAGTAAAGTCCGTTGGCAACTTTTTAGCCAGGAAACATTCTTGTAAATTTACATAGCATTCGAGTTTTACATTTAATTATTGTATTTTTACATAGTGGTAAAATAGTTTTACTAGACATTAGTATTAAACGATACAGAAAAATATGTAAATTTAAAAATATTTCAATATTGCTTGTATAAAGTTCAATTGATGGAAAGTAAATTTTCTGGTAAGTCTTTTAAAATTGCAGAAGTATTGTATGTAAATATAAAAAAATATAAATTCTTACAGTCTATAAAAATTCAGTATAAGACATGGAATATAGGTGAACTTCTAAAACAAATACACAAATAGGTACGTACCTACATAGATAAGTAGTTAGCTGATATTTAATGTTTATAAAGGAAACAAAGAGTACTCGAAGAGGTGTGTAATAAACAGTTATTTTGAGATAAATGAGCTTTAAGTTATTTGTTTAGTAGTGTGTACTTCCTAAAAACATTAATTAGTTTTAATTAGAACAAGAATGCTGCATACCTGGAAATATTTTTAATAATGTTACTAACAAACAAAATGATGCATTTTTATTCTTCTGCGAAAATATTGATTTGTCATATTTCTCAATTGTTCTAAATTTTAAGGAACAATACATGCAAGTGTAGATTTTTCCTACAAAAAAGGTAAAAAGGGAATTAATTCACATCTTATGTGCGCCATATTTATACAATATGATTTGTCAGATCACCACGAACATTTTAAATTTCGATGTTAAAATCTTAAGGGACGGGCGTAGACAGCCTAATTTAAGTTGAAAAGCAGTATTTTTTCTTTGACATCCAGACTGAGAAATGCACAATACGTATAATGCACTCACAATATGTCGTACAGGCATGCGACATTTTTTTACAGTGTATGCAGGGATTGAATAAATAATGTAACTTGGTAACTTGATTCTTTGCAAATATTAATTTTTTAATGCAAACACAATTTGCGTTTCCTTGGAAACTAGGTTCCTGTGAATGAAAATGAAAGTTTAGTAAGTATTGACGTTTTCTTTAGCAATATTCTTGTGGTATATAAAGTGATTTCCCGTGATATTCTCTCCAAAACATTTCGCAGTGGACGTCTAGACGCCAAAACTACGTAAGTTCGAAAATTTAACTCTAAAGGGAAAGACATATTTTTTTATAGATAGGTATAGTAAAGATTCAGTGAGAAAGCGAATAGTAAATGGATTTTATACATGTAATCCGTTAGTTTATAAGAACAACAAGAGAGGGCTTAAGAGCGTTGAGCAACAATCTTTTCGAAAGACCTGAGGGGCAACGGTAAGAGGGGAAGTAGTAAAATTCACGAAACGGGCGGAGTTTGTTGATGATCTTATTAAAAAAAAATTCCATGTGAGTAACTAGCGAAGAAGATGTGTTCAATCTTGAGCAATAGAGATAGAAGGTCGTTCGTCGAACTCCTGCAAAAGAATTTACATCTTATTGGCCCTTATACAAGTATTAATCGTTTCATGTATATTAGGTTCAATGTCTTTGCATAAAATAACGAGCCCAAATAATGTAGGTCAGGGTAGTACACACATGCAGTATCAAGATCAAGGACGCTATTCTGCATCTTTCTTATTCGAACTGAAACTGTTTAGATGAGCGGGCGCGGTTCTTTTGCAATTCATGTTTGTTTCGCACTCGCTATAGGCTTCGACAATCGCTAGAATTATTCTTCTATTTTGTTGAGCGATCGCTTATTGCATTGGCGCCAACATATGATACATAATACAGAGTATAAATTGTTTTTCAAATAAGATGTAGTTTCATACATATTTGCCAAGTATACAATGATAAAAGGAATTGATTTTATTTCATAACGCTTTGCAGCTTTATATGAAATTATATAAAGCTTTATACATAAATGTCCCGTTATCAATGTTTTATTAAATATCTATATGAAAACACGCTCGAATTTAAAAAAATGCTCTTACAAAAGTTTTTCATTTTATTTTTAATAATAAGAACAATAAACGACACAAGTCATAAAGAGACCCATACACGTTCCGGTATACCGGAAGGGTTTACCTGTATAGGTTACCGCAAACCTGTGCCATTTTAAAATTGAGAAAGTAGCTTACAGAAGAGTTTCTGCTTGAAGAGAACTACCGATTAGTTGTGATCCGGGTTTGTTGACTTCAAGATGAGAATATCGCAAAAGCGATAATTACTGTAATTATGTAATTGATACATTCGTAAAATTACAATCTGTGAAATTTCTGTTGTACTGTTACAGTGATTACGTAAATTTACATTTTGCCTTTTCGGGACCATACATTTACAAAAATATAGGTAAAATTACACCAATTTTGGTATATTTACATAATATTTTCATTTTGTATTAAAATTCGTAGAATAATTTATATTTACATTGTTTTTGTAATCTTTTCAACGCTTAAGGTTGTTAACTTACAATGTATTTCTTAAAACAAGAAATTAGTGGGGTATACCATACATCGGGGTCCACCCGGTGAAAAAGAGAAAAATTAGTAAATAATTAGTCCAAACATGTGGAACATATTATGCAAAACTGTACATAGGAATCAATTAAATATTAAAGACCTTGAGAAAACAGACAAAAAGATTTGTTTTTTACTTTTGTTAATGGGATTTTAAAAGTCTAATAAAGACATTTTTTTATTATTATTTCATTCTTTTGTTTTCTTTGTTCTTTTCACCGACGTTTCGCTCGTTACTAAAATTTATCACAAGCACAATTTTTAAAGTGTTTGTGGTTGTGATAAATTTTATAAAAAAAATATACTGTCCAGAAGAAGCTCTCAAAGTAACGAGCGAAACGTCGATGAAAAGAACAAATAAAATAAAAGTATGAAACAATAATTAAAAAATGTCTGTATTAGACCTTTAAATTCCCCTTACAACAGTCAGTCCGAATAAAGCTGATTGTGAAAAAGGGACATTACGTTTATTATATGCATACAATAGTGTGGAACGTGCGTAAAAAATTGCCTTTGAAGTCCGAACAAAGCAAACTATCAGGACTCGGCCTGTTCCGCCGAAATCAATGTCGCATCTGCTGTCTTGGAATTCCAAATATGTATCACTAGAGAACTCGTAACGCGATCCGAGTTCTGGCCGTATCAATAACCGTTATAGCTCCACCTCTAAAAGTATTCTTGGTTGCATACCATGAATGGTATGAATTTTTATGATATCTACAGGTTAAAATATCAAATAAAACCGATTTGTAATTAACCTTAAGATATGTAGATAGCATTTGGTAAAAAAACACAAAACATGAAATTTTCACCCAAACTCATGTTTTGTACCGTAGATACTGAACATTTTTCCTTGGCAAGATAAGGTCTGCTTTGTCAGATCGCGTCACAAATAGAGATAGCAATATATAAGGATGTATATCAATAAAAAAGTAAAATAAATTATAAGTGAACTTAAAGTTGGGTTGAACATTAAAGAAGACACTCCCTGTAATAATTTTACGGGCATTGAATGTATTTTCCTTAAATTGGCTCCATCCTGCAAAAATTCCAACCATAGGACATAAGACAACTAATTTTAAACTAATCATTTTTCTTGGATATGAAAACTATATAGCACTAGCCCCATTGAATATTATTATTATTAATAAACCGTATGGCAGTATATCAAATAAGCCAATTAAGATACAATATATAATTTAAATGCGTAAACAACCCGTTCTGTAGTAAACACGGAAGAGAAACTTCGAAGATAAGAAAATTTGAAATCGTAATTGTTTATTAATATTGAAACAATTTACGTACTACCATATTCGGGCCACTGGAACCTCTTTTGGATTAACTATTATTTTTTACCGCGAGATGAGATAATCTTTCATTTAATCCAAGTCATGCAAACAATTTTATGTAATTTATTATTCAAAGTTTGTGTCCATTTTAAGAGGTCAGTATTATTTAAATGTTTAAAAAATGCACAATCCTCTTAATTTTTAATATACGTTTATTCTGTATATTATTACGACGTTTCAGCCTGGTACGTCGGCCTTTTTCAAGTGTCAAAAACAAATAAATTACGACACAACAATGTTTTTTGTGATACTTATGATGTAGAAAATGTAAGATATAGTTGTGTCGTAATTTATTTGTTTTTGACTCTTGAAAAAGGCCGACGTACCAGGCCGAAACGTCGTAATAATATACAGAATAAACGTATATTAAAAATTAAGAGGATTGTGCATTTTTTAAACATTTAAATAATTTATTATTAATATCAATAAAAATTCAATTTATTAACATTTTTGTTCCAAAATATCATATGAATACCACCTGTTATGTGTAAAAATCCGTCAACCTGTTCCTTCTGTTGATCTGTTTAAAAAAAAAGTTTAAAAATCCACGATCATTCAAACATTTATACAAAATTCAGTTCGTTAAAAGTAAAAAAAAAATAAAATTAAGTTCTTAGATATTTAAGATGTCTAGAGATATTTGGTTAGAAGTACCATTTCACAATTATCAACCTATATTATAATGAATCAAAAGGTGGAGTCATTGCAGTAGATCAAAATTATTTTCCACAAAAAGATCATCTACACTGAGAAAACAGAATTGTTGTAGGAAACAAGACTTTACGTTTGACGGGATGCCATTTGAACCAAATAGCTAACATTTAAATCAAAACGCACAAATTATACCTCAATATTGCATTCCACATACATCAAACATAAGAATAATGCTAACATTTTAAACTTGATTTTTTAAAAATATGTCAAATGTTCTTGTGTTGATTTCTTTCTCAATACGTATATTTCATAAGATCAACAGATTTTGTTTTTTTTAATGTAGAATATTAAGAATATTCTTCACATTTCATACTAACCTAAAAAAACAGTATAAAGTCTTAAGAAAAGTATATAAATAAAGTCTTATCTTATTCCAACATAGAAAATACGTACATTATTGCAATAAATAAATTGCGCAAACTCTTTCATAAACACATATGTATAAAGAAATAAAATAAATAAAAACGGAATTAGCAATGCTGATTATTTTTATTACGACTCATTAAAGCGAAATAGGTATAATATAAAAACATCCAAAGTTTAATAAAGGGGTCGTGGAACATTTTGAGGAAACTCTCCCATAACGTTGCCTCTTGGGCCATAATTAGCAACGACATACGTCCTTCCACTTCTGCTCTTAGCAAAACCGACTCCTAGCTGTTTGCTATTTCTCCAAACAACTTGTGTGAAATGTCCTACACCGGGACTGAAACCCGGTCTATTGTAGTTATAATACTTGATTTCATTATACCAAAACGTTACAGCAGTACGACCATTGACTGCCATTCCCTGGCTAGCAAAAATGTTTTCCCCATATTTGTTGTTTGAACGATGTATCATGTTGTCCAACCACCAACCAAAATATATTTCACAACTTAAAAATATATAGATAAATAACAAAATATGTACTTAGTGAAGATGCTTCTATAAAGTACAAGAGAAAACACTTTCGTCTCTGTTCAAAGTCAAGGCGGGTACTCCATGTCTCGCCCTGTAACTATTATGGGCACTTAAAGCCTCTAGCTCGAATTGGCTCCATGCTGCAGAAACTCCAACCAAAGCACAAATGGCAACAAATTTTAAGAACATCATTTTCAATATAATATGATACTATCCAATTTCAAACTAGTATTTATATACAACGAAAATGTTATCTTATTTAAAGCGATCATGCAATATATCTTCAAATTAAGCGAATTACATCAACTATTGGGTAAGTACGGTATCGGAATACCTCCAATAAAATACCTTTTATGTACTTGGAAATAAATGCCGCTTGTCAAATAAAATAATAAAACTGAACTCAAGTTCTTGGAAAACAGTTATATACAACTTTATTTAGAAATTTGTTATAAATTTCAAAATACAACTAAAATTCAATTAACGAGACGAGGAACATTTTGTGGAAACTGTCCAAGATAATTTCCTGGAGGGTTGTAGTTAGCGACGACATACGTCCACCCACTTTTACTCTTAGCAGAAGCTATCCCAAGTTCTTTGCTGTTCTTCCACACAACTTGAGTAAAATGTCCTGTCTTGCTACTAAATCCTGGATTACTGAAGTCGTAATCCTTGATTTCGTTGTACCAAGAAGTTACAGCAGTACCTCCCTTGACGGTTAAACCAAAGCTGGCATAAAGGTTTTCTCCGTATTTGTTGTTAGGTCTATGGTTGAAGTTGTCTGTCGCTGCTAACGTATTAGCCCAGTCCTGGGCCCAGTTGCATATCTAATGGAAATGCAAATATATACATATTTATACAACAAAAATTTAAAAGCTTACATCTCTATTCAAAGTCAAAGCAGGAACCCCATGTTTCGCCCTGTAGTCGTTATGCGCCTTCAAGGCGTCTTGTTCAAATTGACTCCAAACTTCCGCTTGCCTTAGAGATATTGGAACACCTCTGATTTCTACGGCTACAGAAGCTCCAATTATAGCACACAAGACGACTAGTTTGAAGAAAGCCATTTTTAGACTGAATCGAACAAAAAATCAGCGTTTCTTATATACCAAGGTGTACAGCTTTGTATAAATAAAAATGTGCAACATATAGAGATAAAAGAAGGACACGAATAGAATGTTATCTTTATGTAGCATATTGCATAAAAGAACACTGAAACAATAACGGTTATTTTATTATGTTTGTTGGAATAAGTCAATGACAACGGGATAACGGGCTTTATATCCTTCTATGAGGAATATTGCATTTATGTTTTACTTTGAATTAATTTATTTCAACCATATAAACTTTTATACTACACTGGTAGTATATGGTAGTATATGTCTCTCTATAAGTGTTCGTCTTTTCCGAAAAGGTAGTTTTGTTAGTCTTAGGATCATTAAATGAATAAAATATTTATTTTTATTGAAACAACGCAAAGGCAATGGATATCTCAGTATATTTAAAATTTAGGCGATTGGACGAGGAACATTGTCTTCAAATTGTCCAAGGTAATTGCCTGGTGGGTTATAGTTGGCAACCACATAGGTCCATCCAGTGCTGCTCTTGGCCCAAGCAATTCCAAATTCCTTGCTGTTCTTCCACACAACTTGAGTGAAGTGTCCAGTGTTGCTATTGAATCCTGGTTTATTGAAGTCATAGTCTTTGATCTCGTTGTACCAAGAAGTTACACTAACATCTCCGGAAACCGCCATACCATAGCTGGCGTAAAGGTTCTCTCCATATTTGTTGTTTGGTCTGTGATTAAAGTCGTCAGTGGCCGCCAAGGTGTTAGCCCACTCTTGGGCCCAATTACAAATCTAACAAATAAAAATAATTGAATTTCTCGTAAAATAATTGAATTTCTCGTAAAATAATTGAATTTTACATAAAATAATTGAATTTCACGTAAAATAATTGAATTTCAAGTAAAATAATTAAATTTAACATGTGCAAGAACTGAAATAATAACCACATCTAATGTAAAATAACTTACATCTCTGTTCAAAGTCAAAGCAGAAACTCCATGTTTCGCCCTATAGTTGTTGTGGGCCTGTAAAGCTTCTAGCTCGAATTGGCTCCAATCTGCCTTTAGACTCCTAACCAAAGGAAAACCTTTACGCTCTAAGGCCGCAGAAACGGCTACCAGAACGAAGAGAGTTACGACTTTCAAGAACACCATTTTCTGTAATAAACAAATAAAAAATATCTAATAGTTATAACTCGGAAAAAATAATACATCATGATGTTGTGATTACTTACCGTTTAGAACTGATTTGTTTCAAATTGGACAGAACTCTTTTTATAGGGACTACAAAGTGTTTATCGAAATGGACTCATTGTGGGCATGAGTGTCGCCAAAAATAATTCAAGTAGCTTATCAATGGTTTTATTGTTTTAGTGTATGGTACTTAAGACGAGTGGTACGGTTATATAAGAGGATGCTTATCGTTCTATCAGTGTGCCCAATTTAAGTTTTTATTAGATATGTATACCTAATTGTATTAAAAGAAAATCTCTTTAAGATTACAGATAGTAGGACTGCTGAAGTCGTAGAGGTCAATTTCATTGTACCAATCTTTAACGGTCATTATTGATATTAAAGTCGGAAGTCCAAAAGGAATTAAGATTTTCTCCACATTTGCTGTCAGGACGATGATGTTTGAATTTTTTGGGCCAAGTAGTGGGCCCATTTGCGTGCCCAAATACAAATCTGCAAAGCCATTGAGAGTAATAAATAAAACAATAAATGAGAACTACCATATACTTATGAGTGTCTGTACTTTAACAAACAATGACAATGTAGGGATTCACCTAATTAATAAAACGTTTTAATGCCTCAAAAGCAAAAAAAAAACTAAACAACTGTTACTGGATGGACCAAATTTCTCTGCAAATTCTGGCCGAGCGGTAAGGCTATACTCGCTTGCACAACAAAGGAGGCACCACACATGTTGTCTTCAACGGAGAACTTGTCTTGCAAGCGATTATAGCCTTACCGCTCGACCAAAATTTGCAGAGAAATTTGGTCCATCCTGTATGCCCAGTTGCACAAACTAAAATTAAGTTCTAAGCGGTACTTAAAACCAGAAGTCTGCTTTACAGAAGCAAAATGACTACCCTATTTCCATAGCGCCTAATAAAGTTCTAAGCAATACTTAGCTCGTATATGAAGGACTTCCGATTTGAAGTCCCGACTAGAACTTATTTCCTGTACATTTTTTGAAAACAATATGGTCAAACTATAATTGTATCGTAAAATATTTACAACATTAGACCTTGTTAAAGCATAGATATAATCAAATACCAATTTATGCTGACGACATACCAAAAACCTCCAATACTACACTTTTGGCTTACATTCATTCCCTTACATATCTTTTATTCTCAGAGACACAGGACAAACCTTTCAAAGGTTTATTAACGAAGTTACCAGAAGATTGGACTTCTGTTATGCGTACTTATATTGATGATATTCTTATATTTTCACCAAAGGAAGAACTTCATAAACATCATCTTCATACATTATGTACACGTCTGAAGGACCACGACGTTTTACTAAATCTGCCAAATGCGTTCTTGGTAAATCTTCAGTCACATTCCTTGGATAATAAGTATCTGTGGAAGGAACTTAACCTGTGGAGGATAAGAAGAAGAAAACGGTTCGATTTCGACAATGACTCTGTCTCCGGGGAAAGAAGTGTGGGAAGTATCAAGTTATTCAAGTGCTCATTGTTGATAGTAACAGAAAAACATTTGATTATTTTAAAACATTGGGAAAGATTTTTTGTAAACTAATTTGTTACACCAATTTTACACTTATGTTCAGACCTCAGTGTTTCATTTTCTTGTGTTTATCTTTAGTACCACTTGTACCAACAAAATAATCATCAGCTAATAATTAACCGCTAGTTTCCCCATTAGTTTTATATAGAGCTGACTATAGCTTTATAACTTTAACTCATGATTACTCTGTTGATGCAACCGGCCCTTATAAGTAAATAGGAAAAATACCGAATCTGATTTGTAATCGATATTCTTTGCGTTTAAGTTGATCTGCAGATAAGATTATATTAGTCACCGTTTGGGTAAATTATATGTACTAGACTGACTATCTGGATTTTTGAACGTCTGACTTTTCTAGAACGCCTCGCTTGTAATTTAAATATTTAATTACTATTTAATTTCTTAAATTATCGACATGAAAAATAATAATTTCGAAATTCTTTGCAAAAAAACTAAGAATTGATAAGATACCAATACGTCATAAAAAGTAACTTGCCTTTTGAGATATTTTTAGCAAATTGCGATATACATCCTGAAATTTCACTTATTTATCGATTTTCGGGCATTATAAGAAAATTCCTTGTTAAATAGTTATCTTAGTTTTCTCGCATTCATATAAAATAAAAGAATACAATGCATGTGTATCGTAAGGAACATTTCATTGTAATATTGTAGGTTTATGAATTAAACAAAACTTTACAATACACTGGAAATTGCACAAAATTACTGATAAACGTCGATGTACAAATCAATAAATTTTACTGCATTTATTGACATGTATAAAACTTAAGGAATCGAAAAACACTTAATAAGTATTTTGAAATCATTGCTTCCACGTGCAAATACTGATTACAGACATTTTTAATTCAAATATAAAATCAGTAAACCAATAATAAAGTTACACATTTTAAGCTTACCTGAAATATTTGTGCCATTAAAGGTATTATACGTAACTAAATTTTTTTTAATAACAATTAACTTCTTTGGAAAAAAACATACTTAAATATTGTCTTTTCAACCAATATTGTTATTTTATGTATCATCAACAAACATAATTGCCGATGTAACGTACGTACGTGCGTCCGTCCGTCCGTCCGTCCGTCCGTCGGTAATTTTCCCATTTTAAGGAGCGCGATTTCTATGGTGAATGTGCGTTGATGGTTGCGCCACTATGAAAAAGTCGCATTTTAAAGAACATCAATGAGTTTTGTAAGGGAGAA
This sequence comes from Quadriops clusia, assembly GCA_033557875.1. Lineage (NCBI taxonomy): Eukaryota > Metazoa > Arthropoda > Insecta > Coleoptera > Hydrophilidae > Quadriops > Quadriops clusia. The sequence goes on from JAWQRP010004133.1 coordinate 12,271, forward strand.
TGTAAGTACTAGCATCAACAAATTAAAAAGCAACGAAA